>KV019605.1:204983-216957 GCA_001598015.1 Dorcoceras hygrometricum | reverse complement strand
TCCTCTACTCTAGGTCTAAACTGTTGGCGACTCGACTGCTGTGACCCCTGAGGAGACTGATACGATTGCGACACCGCCTGGCTGAGAATACTCGGCCACACGCATATCACCCTGCTTCAAATTATCAAACTCACGCTCTCGGCTAGCGAAGTAGGACTCTGGAGTGTATTCACGTCGAAAAGCCTCACAGAAAACATCCCAAGTGAGCATCGTCCCACTATCTCGAAGCATCCTAGAGGTACTCCTCCACCAGCGCTGCGCATCGTCTCGCAGCTGCAGCACTGCCACCACACGCATATCACCCTGCTTCAGGTTATCAAACTCACGCTCTCGACTGGCGAAATAGGACTCTGGAGTGTATTCACGTCGAAAGGCCTCACAGAAAACATCCCAAGTGAGCACCGTCCCACTATCTCGAAGCATCCTAGAAGTACTCCTCCACCAGCGCTGCGCATCGTCTCGCAGCTGCAGCACTGCCAACTTCAGTCTCTTTTCTGGGGCGTACTCCAGGGTATCAAATAGCTCCTCCATCTGAACAAGCCACGCCTCAGCCCTAGCGCCACCCTCAGTACCGGCCAACGTCGGTGGGTTCGTCCGCTGAAATCGGGCTAAGACTAACTCCATTCCACCTATCTGCCTAGTGACGTCCTCAACCTGATCGTCATCACTACCTGATCTAGACTCCTCCTCAGAACGTCTAGTCCTCCTACCTCCTCCTCGTCTCGGCGGCATCTAAACGAGCCTAGAGGTAAGATCTCACAGCAGATATAATAACAAGACAGATAATAAATCACATAAGTCACAGAGGCAATCAAAATCAAATCAAAACTCTGTTCCTAGACTCGAGTGTGATCAAAAGAAATCGAGCTTATCCCAGTTTAAGCTCTGATACAAAAAATGTCAGGCCCCGTGCTAATTACTAACAATTAACACATAATAAGCGCATAAACACGGAAGCTTAAAATCAGGGCTTAAAAATTTTTCGAAATACTATGGGCCTAAACTTCAAATCATACATTCAGAATATTAAATACTCAAAATATGAGTTAGCTCAAACTCATACAACAAGTAACCACATAATATCCATTCAAAATACAGATCCCCAATTCATGATAACACGGGGCATCCCCCGGTTCAATACATATCATATATAGACTGGGACTCAGGGACGTGGGGATCGACCAGCTGAACTGCCACTCTGCCCAGCTTGGTTACCTGAAGCTTCTGCAAATGGGCAACGCAGACCCAAACAAGACAAAAGCAGGAAACAAGTACGAGGTCAAGCCTCAGTACGAAGAGCTATCAAAGCAGATAAACATGCAACATGCTATAAGCAATGCTATGAATGCATGAGGGCTATCAAGAAATCGGATAGCTAGACCAGTCTACGATCGACCAGCTGAACTGCCACTCTGCCCAGCTTGGTTACCTGAAGCTTCTGCAAATGGGCAACGCAGACCCAAACAAGCAAAAGCAGGAAACAAGTACGAGGTCAAGCCTCAGTACGAAGAGCTATCAAAGCAGATAAACATGCAACATGCTATAAGCAATGCTATGAATGCATGAGGGCTATCAAGAAATCGGATAGCTAGACCAGTCTACAACTGGCAACTCAAATCAAGCCTCTATACCACGCACAACCAATCAGCCAGTGGAAATCATCGGTCCGTGATCATCGGGGCCCGTCAGCCCATCACAGCTCGGTGGTAGACACTCGAATCCGGTATTCACCACTCCGACGATAGCGTTGGACTTTTCGGGCATGACTCAACAGTCGGCCAGTCACAACGTGGCACCCAATCAGGTAATCAAATCAATCTGTCAATTCAGGCTCAAGATGTATGCATGAATGCCATTCAATTTCAAAGCTCAATGCATACAAGGCATAATACGTGAAAACAGAATATATATCTCAAGCAATTCATCAAACTGTTCCACGTAACACATAACAGCAACTTCACAGATTTCACAACATTGAAATATAGACATGTTCACGCTCAAAGCTGCTAAGGGCTGCTCAATCGTACCTCGAATCCACAAATTCTACCTCACACATTCAAACAGGGCACAGCAGCACTCACGACCAGAAACCAGCAGCTTTCGCGATCTTCTCCAAGGTCGTTCTGCAGCTTCAAATGGGTAGCAATCGAAAGAGAAGTTCACAAGGAACCCAGCGCCACCGAAAACACTCAAATATTCGACGGAGAACGACGGAAATCTAGGGAAGAAAGCCTCGGTGAACAGTAGCTCTACGAGGGTTTGAGAAAGAAAAGATAAGGAATGGCTGGCTCAAAATAATTCTAAGTGTCGATCAACACCTCTATATAAATACATCTCAAATCTCTTGACTGCTGCTCACCAATCCAGTCGTCTTGAACCGTAGGAATCTTACGACTGGCACTCATGCTTCCTACAACAAACCAGACGCAACAATCCAGTCGCAACTATCCAGTCGCAAGCTATCCAGTCGCAAGCTATCCAGTCGCAATCCTTGAAACTCAGCGTTTCAACTAAACCAGACGACGTCGCGTTGCTCCCTCGACTGGTTCCTAAATTCCACAGCTGGTCATCCAGTCGCAATACAATTCCTCCCGCGACTGGTTCTTCAATTCATCGACTGGTCATTCTCTCACGAGCGCAACGACTGCCAGACGCAACACAAACGCAACAACTGATTTTCCATTTCCACCAGCTGCAAACTACAGTAACCATCAAATTCCAAATCCTACCAGTCGTTGGCTACAACACGGTTGATTCGATATTTGGAGGAATTCGACAACTCTAACTTCAAAATTCACGTGGCTAAACCCAAACAATAAAATTAACCACTAATCTAAATCTGAATCCTCACAGGCCTGATCAACTAAACGTTCTAAAAGTTGAGCCATATTGGCAAGGACTGGAGTTATGCCTTCTGATTCACTATCTCCTTCGACAAAACTCCTTCTGCCTCTACCTCTTCCTGACATATCTGAAAAGGGTAGTCCAAATCCACCACAATTCTATATGAGAGATTACTCTATGCTAAAACATGAACGTGAAACTTACAAATTTCGTAGAGGCTGGAGAGATTTGCTCAGACTGGAAGTGTGTTTATCTCAAGGACCATGCTCTGATACCAACTGTAATGACCCTCATTTTCTTGACGGAATAATCATATGTTTTGGGGTTCAATTGAATGAAATCAAAAGTTATAAACATCTAAGGATGGATCGCTACTAACTATCGGGGTGGAAATAATAATAATGAAATTTTTCACATTCGAAGATGAGAAATCAAGGATAACTCATGCAAAGGTGCGGAAATGAAGAAGCTGATATAGAATTTTTAAATAATGCATCTCGTAGTGTGATAACGTCTGGTACAAATACTTATAGCATAGCAAATTTCGAATTCTGTTTGGATACAACTTCGTAACAAAACATTCTAATACGATACAAAAGTGTTTCCAAAACGAAACTATGAACTTTGGAACAAAAGGAAATAAGAAATCTGTTGTCCACGATAAACACATTCCTTCCATTCTGTTCATCTCCCTCCAGCTCCTACTCTGTATTACCTGCACTCAATGAAAACTAGTGAGCCAAAGGCCCAGCAGGTAAAATCTGGAATAACGAAAGCAAAAAGTACAATCGTCTATGAACTAATACATACTGGAGTCTGAATCGGAATCATGTTTATGAATAACCAAGCGTAAATATAAACATGAAATTTGAGTCAAGTATGAAAGCATAAAACATGAATCAATTCTGGGAACATTTTCTTGAAACATACTTAAGAGCTGTGATCAAAATCACACTTGTGCTCTTTATTCATTTTCTGGAAAATTATGACAATACTATAAACATTTGGTCCATTTTGTTTGATCAAACTCCTGATATCAGTCTTAGCACTATGGCTCATGGTTGAAGGGGTATACAGATCCGTCAAACTGTAATCCTAATCCTTCCTGGTTAAAAGGGCACACGGTTCGTCAGCCGCGCACTCACCTTTTCATTAGGGACCCTTTTTATTGTCATAACTTAAAACATTTCATAAACCTTGTTCTGCTCTTTCTTTCCCTCGTGAAAACTGTTTTCTTTCTTTTATTCAAGTTACTGGTTTTTGTTTATCAAATGATATTCTGGAACTTTAAAGAATTCCCTTATAAAGCTTGCGAAGATGAAAACTGAATAACTTAGCTAGTTGAATCTGTCGGATAAGTCGAAAGATTCATTTGAACTGATTCAGAATTGAAAAAGGAATCAAATTCTGAAGTTTCGTTATCTACTGACGAAAACGAAGAATGAACAGTAACCAGCTGAAGTGAATAGTACCAGTCGCAAGACTAATACCCAGTCGCAAGGTCTTTTAATTAAATACAAAGTGTAACGATGTCGTTAGCACATAAACCAGTCACTACAACCAGCCGCTACAACCAGCTGTTACAACCAGTCGCTACAACCAGCTGCTACAACCAGTCGCTACAACCAGCTGCTACAACCAGTCGCTACAACCAGCCGCTACAACCAGTCGCTACTGGTTTTATGGAACCAACGCAACTGCTGAATATCAAAATGAAATGTATCTTCTGAATTTTGAAAGACGACGCAACTGCTGAAATTTGAAAATAAAACGCATCTGCTGATTTTATAAAGCATCTGCTGGATTTTCGAAAGCAAAGCATCTGCTGAAATACGCATCTGCTGGTTTTCAACAAATAAATGAAACTGCTGATTTCATACTTAGAATATTTTCGACAAGGCAATATCAGTAGTGGTATAAGAACCAGATTTTGTTCTTAATATACAGATAACCATGAACTATGAAGGTTACCTTCCTCTAAAGATTTAGACATATCTTATGAAACTTTTGGAAAAGATCGAGTAAGCTACTTGTAAGCTACTTCGACATATGAATTACTGAAAAACTCAGGAATTCATTAGAAGAACATCATCCAAACCTTTTCTAAATCATCTTTAACTCAAAATACAGTAACTCAACTTCTTTCAAAAACAGAGCATGAACTTTACGGGTTTTTTGAAGAACAGCCGAGGCCATCTCCCGTTTCTTTAAAACCATACATAATCATAAAAACAGAATTGAATATATTTCTTTCTATTGAGTGAGCAAGAAACAGAGTTTACTTGCCTGGTATTTTTAACACAAGAACAACAGAAAATCCAGTATACTTCTTGCGCACCGCCTGTTTCCTTTAAAACACTTTGAAAGTATTTTGTTCGGCTTCTTGAGAGCGAGCACCGCTTAATATGATTTGATTTGAAATTAATGATGCATGAAGCAGCTTAAGATCCTATTTATATGATTTACAATGACTAAGGAAAGCAAACACGTTATATCAATATGCAAAAAAAAGTATTTTGTTCGGCTTCTTGAGAGCGAGCACCGCTTAATATGATTTGATTTGAAATTAATGATGCATGAAGCAGCTTAAGATCCTATTTATATGATTTACAATGACTAAGGAAAGCAAACACGTTATATCAATATGCAAAACTCTATAAGAAGCGTGCCCTATTTTTAAAACAAAAGATGTGCATGGAAACCGAGAATTTTAGTTAAATAAAGGATCCACTTGGTTTGCAGAAGTCACTAAATATCTACTGTACTTGCATTCTAACATTTGAATATCAATCCATAATAAAATAAAGATCGATCATGGAATAGACGGAAATATTCAAGAATCGAATTGTAATAGCAATGTAATCCCTCAATCTCATATCTTTCTAATTGTGGACTTCTAAATGATCTGGTCGTTACACTTTATCTTCATTATTTTATAATGTTAACAATTGCGTTGGATAAAGACCTAGAATACACCATAGTGTATGTTAGATGTGACAGTGGATATGATGGCTATCATGAAACACATCTAATAGTCATTGTGTATTCTAAACTCGTTCCTAGTCGATTGGGACGTCAAAATGAGGATAAGGCCACCCGAGCTTGAGACTAGCATCTGCGATGTGAAGTACAACGTTTCATTGGTAGGGAACATTGTGATGTTCTGAGCATGCAGATGGATAGTGACCTGGTGATCTATCGAACTACCCTCGTTCGGACTTTCCAAGTGGTTACCATTTGTCGAGTGGATTAAGTCCGAGGTCTTGGTTGTACAGATTAGCCCTCACTACTCGAGACGTCATTGAGACTCTACATGATAGGTGCCTCACTTTGACCCGTTTACCTACTCTGTTGGGGTCATCATGTGGTGGGATTGGGTGAGGTCCCGATGCATGTAGGAGTCGATGCTTCGTTGTCGAGGATTCACCGCTCGCCTTTGTGCGTGGATATCCTATGCTATCTGATGAGATAATAGTGTGATAAATCTCTGGCCAGAGTACAAGATGTGTTTTAGGTAAATGGGTTTACCAAGTAACACACGCGATGTCACTATTTGATCTCCGAGATGTATGCATGGTTATTGGATCTTAAGCGACTCTCGATTTACCAATGGTCGTTGATCTGATAGGGATATATGTGTTGAAAGGACCGTACTGTACGCTAACCATGACCGACTGGTTCTTGCAGGCACTATCAGTGATACCTAGGGGATCATGGAGCAGCTGATTCAGATGTTGGATTAAAGATATTCAGATGTTGTCCAGATGATGTTAATCAGCTGTTACGCTAAGGAGAAAATGAAACAGACGATGAATCAGTTGATGAAGATAAATCAGACGTGGCGCAAAGGATAAATGGATCAGACGTAAGGAAAAGAGAAAATCAGATGTCGACAAAAGGCGAAGAGAAGAAGTTGGATCAGAGAGTTAAAAATAATGTTCAGCTGAAGAGATTTTGTATCAGCTGGAGTAGCTGGACCAGCTGGTGCGCAAAGAACGATCAGCTGAAGCATATACATGACCAACAGCTCGAACAACTGAAGGAAGACGAGAACAGATGAAGATATCTGAAGATAGAGCTGAAGAGAGATATGATGTACAGTAGAGATCTGAACAAAGAGCTGAAGAGATCTGATGTATAGAAGAGATCCGAACGAAGTAAGATCTGAGCAAAAAAGATAATATCAGATGTCGATCAGACGTTGCGAAGAGAAAATGGAATCAGACGTCGTTCAAATGTGAACAGTAGTTGATATCAGAGATTGATCAGCTGTTGGACGAGATCAAATGAAGGAACAATGAACAGCAGCTGTTCAAATAAGAAGACAATCCATCAGCTGATATCAGGCGTTGATTAAATGTGAAGAGAAGACAACAGCTGATGATCAATGTGTGAACAAAGAAAGACAACAGCTGAGCAAACAGCTGTTGAACCAGACGTGATAAAACAAACATTCAGGCGAAGTAGTTGATGTTTCTATTATGAAGAATTACTAAAGCTGGATGTCAACTGCTGAGCCTAGTTCAAGTGTTGAACACGACAAAAAGCCTGCAAAAGAAAGGAGACAAGGACAACTCCATGTCGGTACAGAACATCTTTTAACGGGAAGAAAAGTGTGTCAAACGGATTAAATTGAACAGAGGCTTTATATACAAGATGATTTGAAGAAATCGATGATGTTGGTGTGAAAGACAAAAACAGAGAAATTACAGAGGGAAGAAAACAGGAAGATGAAGCAGTCGACCACCATTAGAGAGGAGCTTATTGCAGTGTCGACTGTTGAGTCTTCATCAGCTCTTTAGGATCATTTCTCGAGTGTGTGAGATTTATTATTTTGAGAGTTGAGCGTTCACTGTAAAATCTCTCACACACAGATTCACTCGTATATTTTGAGAGATGTGCAAAATTTATTAGCGAGTGAATCACAACAAAACAATCAGATCCCGTCCAAGCACGAAGACGTTAAACTCTGTGTATGTAGTCTTTGAACAGAGACGTTAAACAAGTTCTTGTTTAGTTAGACACACAGTTGCGTCTGGTGTGCATTTGTTGAGGCTAGGATTTCACCTGGAGCGAGGCTCGATGATTGGGTCTATGGATCAAATTCTTCTAGTGGAACCTTCCGAGGCGGAATAAGGGGAGACGTAGGATATTTATATCCGAACTTCCATAAACAAACAGCAGCGTAATTGTTAGAACATGCATTGTTGATTTAAGGTTTTGTGTAAATAAAAAAGGGAGAGATTAATGGATCTGTTTTGACAGATCCTGATTAAGTTTTGAATTACACAAAACCTATTATTGTGTTTCTAACAATTCTACCTAAGTGTACAGGTTTTAGGAACGAAGAAGAATATCAGCAGATGAAGAGAAGCGCAAAAGATGAAGCGACGTCGTGCTGGAGAATCAGCAGATGGATTAGCGTTGATGACGTCATCGGTGACATCATCATATTCAGCAGATGGTTTGAGAGAGCAGTCGCAAGAATCAGCAGGTAGCTTGTACATCCAGACGCAAGAGAGAAGCGACGTCGTAGAGGAGCAAATCCAGTCGCAAGCTACTGTTCACCAGCAGATGATATTTGGAGATAGCAATAGCAAAACGATGTCGTTACATAAGTTGATACGACAGCGTTTTGCTCTTACGCTAAAGATTCAGCAGGAAGACTTTGCGTTGATAATTCAGCAGTCGCAAGCTACAGTGGATCCAGTCGCAACGCAAAGATTTCCAGACGCAGTGTTTGTGTACCCAGACGCAAGAAGATAAATCTATTGTTGTTGAAGAAGATTCAGGCGAAGCAATTGATAAACCAGATGCAAGCAACAACAGCATCCAGTCGCGAGCTACATTATCCAGTCGCAAAGTATCCAGTCGACAAAGATATCAGCAGAAGATGAATTCAGTCGTTGTGATAAATCAGCAGCGAAGCAGTTGACAATTTACGAAGAGTTATCAAAGCTGGATGTAAACTGCTGAGCTCAATTCAAATGGCGAAAACGACAAGAAGCCTGCAAAAGAAAAGGACGCAAGTACTATTCCCTGTCGGTACTTTACAAGACACATTTGAACGGGAAGAATGTTGTGTCCAACGGGATTAATTTGAACAGAGGTTATATATTTGAGAAGAACGCCATTGAAGAAGGTTGACGAGACGAGTGAGTTCGAGATGTTGGTGCTACTACAGCGCAGTTGCAAAAATACATTGATTATACAGTGCACCAACAAAGGGAATAACACAAAAGAAAGATGAAGCAATCGACCGCCATTAGAGAGGAGCTTTCACGAGAGTCGATTTGCTGAGTCTAGATTAGCTAGTTAGAGCATTTCCCTAGTGTGTGAGAAAAACAGAGAGTTGAGCATTTCATTGTATCAATCTCACACACAGAGATTCATTCACAGTTTATTGGTGAATGAATCTCAAAACGTTTCTCAGTTCCCGTCCAAACACGATGACGTAAAACTCATGTGTATGTAGTCAGTCACACAGTTGAGGCTGTTGTGCATTTGTGGAGTCTAGGAGTTCTCACAGCTGCTGGTTGTGGGATTGGGTCTGTACACAAGTTGTAAGATCAAATCTTCTAGTAGTGGATTCTTCCGAGGTGGAAGAAGGGGAGATGTAGGACATTGAGGTCCGAACTTCCAGAAACAAACCTGCTGAGTATCGTGTTCTTTAAGTTTTCAGTATTGCATATTTATCTTAGCATTGCACGCATAACAGTTCAGCACTTAGCATTCTCGCATCGCATACACAGTTAGCACACTAGCACTTGCAAGTCTCGAACAGATTTATGTTGTACATAAATCTGTTTGAGTTGCTTTAAAATATTAGGATTCAGTTCTGGTATTTTTCGCATGATTTTTAAATCATACCAGATCTGTCTCCGGTGCTCTGTTTATTGTAAGTGTTCAAGAACATCGAGCTATTGCAGCTCCAGTGTATTAGCAGCGCTGAAAATTTTTAATCGCTTATCTTAACCAGCGGCTGCTAAGTTTCCTTTTAAAAGACAGGGACCAACAGTAATCTCTTTATGATTTACTGTATTTATTCCGCATACGCATTTATCAGTTACACATTAGCACACACAAAGCAAACAGATTTCATGCAGTCGCATTGCATTGTTTTAACAGAAATCTATTTGTGCCGGGTTTTAAAATTAGGATTCAGTTCTGGTGTAATCCGCATGATTTTATTTCATACCAGATCTATCTCCGGTGCTCTGTTTTATGTTCAAGAACCCGAGGTATTGCACCTCTTTTTAGCAGCGCAAAATATTTAACAGTAGCAGCGCTCGCTCTTTATTGCATCACGATCTTTGTTTTATTTAGTATTGCGTCTCGAGATCTGATCCTTCGATCCTAACAACAAGCTTTCGAATAAAGAACTATCAAGCAGAAATTATTTTAAATCGTTTGAAAATTTTTGATATGAAATGCACTTTCAAGAACAACCTGCTCTAATACAAATTGTTAGGATCGAAAACAGGGGGTGTCGATGAGTTCTCACACAACTCACTCTCACACAGCCGAAAACACCGAACCCTCAAGTTGCGTATTTAAATCATTTTGAAAGATAAGCAGCACGCAACAAGGAAACCGGATCGTGCATGAAACACACAAGCGGCTCTGCGAGCTGGTTCATCATATGCGATCTGGTTTATTTGTAACTTGAGCTGTAATAGCTCAGTGTTCTTGAATTCTAAGTCACCGAGATACAGATTGAGTACTGAAATAAAATAATGCGGAAACAACTCAAACTAAACTCTTATAATCGAAAACTTATACAGTTTTAATCGCAGTTGTAAAATATGCAATGCGTATGAATACAGTAAGCTCTAAAGAAAGAATACGCTGCAATTCGTTTATGGAAGTTCGGAGCTGAATCTCCTACGTCTCCCATTCTTCCGCAACGGGAAGAATCCACTAGAAGAATTTGATAATGGCGGCCCCCACTGTAACACGATCCGACAGCCCTCGGCTGCAAGAACTCCTCGCCACCTATGCAAACCATCCTGCAAGCTGTGTGTCTAACATCACTTATTTTACGCCTCAGTGAGAACGACTGCACACACTTCATTAACGTCTCAGTGAAAAAGACTACATAGACTTGTTTAACGCCTATGTCCAAAGACTACAAGGAAGTCGTTTTTGTTTTTGATTCACTAAATATCTTTTTCGCTAAACTCTCGAATATATGAGTGAATATTGTGTGAGATTACAGTGTATACTCAATCTCTCGAAGATAAAATCTCACACATTGGGAAGTGTTCCTGTCTGAGCTGGTTTCAAAATGTCTTCCCAGAGCTTGTGCTGTTGACTTGATATTTCTTCAAAGCATTTGCACAACATATTTTGACTTCGCTCTTCTTTTCTTATCAGCTCATGCATCTTCTTGTGCTATGCTCTTGTTATATGGAGCCGCTTTGAATATTTATCCGATGGACACAAATTTGTAGCCGTTGAAAGTCTTTGACACTGTTGTACTTTGCGTCCTTTGTCTTTTAATGCATCACAGGCTTTTCTTCACTGTTAAGATAAAATTTATTAGTTTTGGTGATAACAAAATAAGACAAGTGCTGATACGAAGTTATTTCTGGAGCATCAGAAGTTGCAGTTGACAGCAAAGTATATTCAGACGTCAGGTTATCTCAGACTTGGACATTCGATATTAGTTCAGACGTTGAGTTAAATATCTTCAGATGTTGAATCAGTTGTTAGTTATCATATCTTGGTATTCGGGAATATTTCAGCAGTTGAGTTGAAGCACTCAGTTGATGGGTTTCTATTTCAGAGGTTGAAGATATTTGGTTATCAGTTTCTGGTATCGGGTTTTTCCTATGTCAGTCGTGAGAACAATTACGCAATCAGACTTTGGTATTCATTCAGCGGTTGTGCTCTTATGTCAGAAGTATATTGATTCAGCAGTTGGGTATTCGCTTCAGTAGTCAACATATTTCAGCAGTTGGGTACTTATTTCAGTAGTAAGTATTTTCAGCAGTTAGCTGCAGTGTTTTTGATTCTGTCGTTATTATTGATGTAAATTTCAGTCGTTGAACCCAGCCGTTATGTCATATTCTCTATTTGCAAAAAGAAAGATATTTCAGGCGTTGGATATCTAATCAGCAGTTGGTAT
>KV019605.1:140920-182766 GCA_001598015.1 Dorcoceras hygrometricum | reverse complement strand
ATTCGATATTAGTTCAGACGTTGAGTTAAATATCTTCAGATGTTGAATTAGTTGTTAGATATTAGATCTTGGTATTCGGGAATATTTCAGCAGTTGAGTTGAAGCACTCAGTTGATGGGTTTCTATTTCATAGGTTGAAGATATTTGGTTATCAGTTTCTGGTATCGGGTTTTTCCTATGTCAGTCGTGAGAACAATTCAGATGTTGAGTTATGCAATCAGACTTTGGTATTCATTCAGCCGTTGGGCTCTTATGTCAGAAGTATATTGATTCAGCAGTTGGGTATTCGCTTCAGTAGTCAACATATTTCAGCAGTTGGGTACTTATTTCAGTAGTAAGTATTTTCAGCAGTTAGCTGCAGTGTTTTTGATTCTGTCGTTATTATTGATGGAAATTTCAGTCGTTGAAACCAGCCGTTATGTCATATTCTCTATTTGCAAAAAGAAAGATATTTCAGGCGTTGGATATCTAATCAGCAGTTGGTATGATCAGTCGTTGGTTGTTATGTTCAGCAGTTGTATTCTACTTCAGTAGCGAGCATATTCAGCCGTTGGGAATTCAGTTGTTAATTTGATATCAGTCGCAACTATTCAAGTGTTATCGTGGTTCTTAACGAACAACAAAACTACGTCGTTTGGATTAGTTGATACGACAGCGTTTGGCTTAGCGCTAAAAATCAGAAGTTGGTTTATGATTTGAACTATTCATCTTCTTCAAAGAAGGAAAAGCTGAATCAACAATAAGAGACTTCAGGCGCAAACGATGAATCGATTCAAACAAGATCATATATTCAAATTGGAAAGAATAAATATTGAAGATTGAATCGTACAATTACCTGGAATTAAGGAGACAACTTTGGTACTATTTTGGGTAAATAGTACACATTTACAGAGAACGTTTTACGGTGATTGCACAAATATGGAAAGCGACAATTTGGCTCTGACGGTGTGAAATTTTCCCATGTAGTGGAGCAGAAAAGACGGTTGCATGATTATGTATTTTCAAAAGGGATTTTGTTTCCTTAGTCGAATTAATCGACCGTTGTGAACGAAGGGTATAAATAGCAGAAGTTTGAATTGAAGAAGCTCTCCTTCAATCTCGACTACTTGCCGTCACTCAGCCATTATTTTGTCTCCATCATTCTTGAGCTTACTCACTGTTGAAGTTATCTCTCAAAAGCTCGCAAACTCGAAGAACACTCAACCAGCGCTTATTGTTCTACCTTCGAGTTCATCTTCTGGTTCATTATTGAATCGAGTTTCTTAGATTAGAAACCAGAAGATTTACAGACTTCAATAGTTGTGTACCTCATTGTAAAATCCATTTGAGTCTGTAACAAACATGCTCCTTAAGCCGTTTGAGAAAAATATTATTCACTTGTATTCAGCAGCTGTGACTGCTTTGTGATTGGTGTTGCTAGGAGTTCACTTTGAGCGAGGCTCGGTGATTGGGTGTTTGCAGAAGGCCTGTAACCATCAAATATTCTAGTGGAACCTTCCTGAAAAGGAAGAAGGGGAGACGTAGGATATTGATATCCGAACTTCCATAAACAAATTTCTTGTCCCTTAACTTTTACTTAACACATTCATTTACTGCTTTACTGTTCACTGATTAATTGGCTTCTTTCCGCACAATATTTGTTAGCCAAGAAATCAGAATTTAAACTGAAGATCCTTAAATCTGGTAACTCAGATTTAAGTTAAGCGAATACTGAAAAGCAGTACTTGTAGAGTCTTGTATTCAAATTCGCTTTGCTCTTAGATTTGATAGCATCTGTCATGCTATCCGGGTTGGTTTGACCTTAACCAACTTTCCAGCTTATCTCCGTACTGGTTTGCACAAAGCTGGTCTTTTATTCGAGCTCGTTGCTTCTTCAACTCTACTGCTCTTGCTCACAACTGCTCTTGAGCTGATTTCTGGTTTGCTCTTGTCATCTGCTCTTGTACACAGCTGCTCTTGTTCTGTTCTTTCCTGCTCTTGGCCACTGCTCTTCTTTCCAGGCTCGTTTGAACTTAACCAGCTGGTTTCTTTGCATCGAGCTGGCTTGTTCATTACACTAAGACATTGCTAGGCTCTGAGCTTGTTTCCCAGCTGGTTTCCTTCCCAGCTGTTACTTTTTCCACTACAGGAATCTTCCTCCATCTAAATCTAAGAGGCTACCACGAGCTCATCAAACTTCTCACAGATATCATACGGCCAGCTGCCTCATATCTCTCATAAGCATCCAGCTTGACCAGATCTCCCGATCTGATTTTCTCTTCTCCGAGCTGGCCTTATTCAGGTCGAGCTGGTTTGTCCTTAACCATCTAGGCTCTATTCTTCTCGTCAAGAGCCACTGTGTTACTTGATTGTTCTCTTGGTCCATTCAAAGACCTCATCCAAACTATCAGCAAGCACACCTTTCTTTCACTGGTTAATTGAGCCAGTTCTCCGAGGATACTATAAACCTTATCCTCGTAGAGCTGCAATCCAGCACCAGTGATTATATCCCTTCTTCTTGTTGATATAAGAATTGGTTCTGATCCAGTCTACCCAAGGACTGATATCCCAATGATAACTGATTATATTTGCGCTTAGTGATCCGAACTGCACTTGATCACTGCGCTTGTATATGCGTCGGCACTTGAACACTACACATGTACGCTGCACTTGATCTGTGGTTGAACAGTTCTGCTCTTCACCAAATCTCTCTACGGTTGATCACTGAGCTGCTCTTGTACCAAGCTGGTGTGTTGGTTCTGTGTATACAGATCAGAATTTAAGTTTTGATTTACACCAAACTGCTATTATTTGACTAACTGCTTTTGTGAAATGTGCAGTGCACTTTACTGAAGAAATAGGGAGATGTTCAAGCTGGAGTAGTGAGGGGACGCCCAAGCTGGTCGAGCAAAGAACATCTAAGTTGGAACGACAAGGGGACGCTCGAGCTGGTCCAACAAGGGATGTTATGCAGGTTCTGCAGGAATCCAGAGCGTTGGAAGCATCAAGCTGGTCCACCAGCTTGACGAGTTAGAGGAGCAGAGTTCAAACGCAGAGAGATGAAATGCAGAACGACTCAAGCGCAGATCAAGTGCAGTGTACAAGAGAAGTGTTCAAGTGCAAAGCCATATACAAGAGCAGTGATCAAGTGCAAAGCCATCATAGGGATCTCAGTCCTTGGGTAGACTGAATCAGAACTGATTAACTGTGTGCTGCTAATGGTAAGGATGAGTCTCTGAATGGACCAAGCAAACAAGCAAGCACACAATGGCTCTTGACGAGAAAAATAGAGCTGACCTGGTAAACCAGATCAGGAAAGAGAAAATCTGATCAAGGAACCGCAGTAGCTGGATGCTTATGATGGGGAAGCATAAATTTGCTGTAGTGAAAGAAGGAACCAGCTAGGAAGGAAACCAGCTGAGAAACCATCTCAGAAAAGCGACCTGCTGAGTATGATGAACAAGGTGGCTCGAAACAGCTCAAGATCAGGAAAGAACAGAACAAGAGCAGCTCAAGAGCATCAAAACGACAAACACAAGACTTTGCGCAGACTACTTTCAGTGTTCAAATCGATTTTCTAAGTTGTCTTCTCAGAACAGTGCTCGCATGCTAAAAGCCGAAAAGCCTGCAGAAGAATTTAATGACGAAGGACGCAAAGTACAATATGGTCAGAAGACTTTTCAACGGATAAAACTGTGTCAAACGGGAAAATCTGCACGAGAGGCTATACAAGAGCAGAGCACAAGCAAAATAGTTGAGGAAGAGAGATGTGGAATTTCTGAGAGAGTGTTGTCCAAATCCAGAACGCACGAACAAGATGAAGCACAACCTGGGAAGACAATGAATAACCAGCTCAGATAGTAGCACTTCCCATTATGTGAGATTTTATCCTTGAGAGATTGTACTTACACTGAAAATCTCACATACAAACACATTCACTCACATTTTAGAGTAGAGCAAAATAGATTAGAGTGAATGTAAAATAAAATCTCCATTGTAGTCTTTGGACAAAGATGTTAAACAATCCTAGTTTAGACAATGAATAACCAGCTCAGATAGTAGCACTTCCCATTATGTGAGATTTTATCCTTGAGAGATTGTACTTACACTGAAAATCTCACATACAAACACATTCACTCACATTTTAGAGTAGAGCAAAATAGATTAGAGTGAATGTAAAATAAAATCTCCATTGTAGTCTTTGGACAAAGATGTTAAACAATCCTAGTTTTCTTTCGCACTGAGACGTTAAAGAAGTGTGTGTAGTCTTTCTCACTGAGGCGTTAAAGAAGTGTTGTTAGACACACATCTTGCGGGCTTAGTGTTCAGTGGTGTTGCTAGGAGTTCTTGCAGCTGCGGGTCGTAGGAGTGGGTTACAGCGAAGGGTCACTGTAATCAAATTCTTCTAGTGGAATCCTTCCCGATTGAGGAAGAAGGGGAGATGTAGGAGAGTTTGCCCGAACTTCCATAAACAAACCTCAGCGTATTTCCTTTACTGATTTCCGCATTCATACATACGCATTGCATGCTTGTTTACCACGCATAAAAACTGTTTAAAGAGCTTTCGAGTACTAGAGTTCAGGTTGATTTATTTCCGCATGATTTAACTTCATTACTCAATCTGTATCTCTGTGCATTTTAATTCAATAACATTGAGCTATTGCAGCTCAATGATTTATTCTACTAGATCACCCGTTCTTTCATTGAGCTAGTTGAAGTCACCAGTCAGAATCAGGCTCATGCACTACGCTGGTCTAGCGCTGGGCTGGTTCTATATTTATGCGATCTAGTTTTAGTTGCGTGCTGGTTTTTCCATTCCAACATTTGTAAATGCACGTAACTCATGGGGTTGGTGTTTCGGTCGTGAGAGATCCTACGTGAACTGTGGCAGAGCTCATGAACACCCCCCAAATTCGATCCTAACATGGTGAACCAGCTTGATGTTCCCTGCATCCGAGAGTCTTCTGCTGTACCAGCTCGGGCGTCCCCTCACTGTTCCAGCGTAGACATCTTCAACTATTCCAGCTTGGGCGTCCCCTTACTGTCCAGTCTGGAAACCTATCTGTCTTCTTAAACAAGTGCAATGCACATCGCACGTAAAACGTTCGTAGAGTAATAACAGATTTTGTGTTAATCAAAATTCAGATTCTGATCTATAGAAAGAGATCCAACAACCTCCCCCTTTTTGATTTACAAAAAATCTGAATAAACATATGCACCTATGTTTATAAAACGTTCGTAGAGTAATAACAGATTTTGTGTTAATCAAAATTCAGATTCTGATCTATAGAAAGAGATCCAACAACCTCCCCCTTTTTGATTTACAAAAAATCTGAATAAACATATGCACCTATGTTTATGATAAAAAATATTTCTCCCTTTTGGGAATCAAAAAGGGTTTCGAAATCTTGTCTCCCCCTAACTATTTAAAATAAAACTCCCCTTAAACAGAGCATGGGGTTATTTGTTTTGAAAATAAAAACCTTTTTCGAGGGACTACATGTGTGTGAAAACAAGTGCATGTTATGAGATTTTGAAAACAGAATCTATGCTACTCAAAAGTTCTCATTTATTTAGACCGGAGGAGTAACAGAAAATTTAATTTACAAATCTCTTCCATTTTTCCCTAACGTATAGCCTCGCCAACCTAGAAGATCTTGGCATCCACAAATCTCGTGCAATCTGTCAGCTCATCGGAACAGATATTGCTGCACGTTCCTTTCGAGAAAACGCTCTACAATTCAACAAGAATTACTCCCCCTATCTATATAAATTGAGTTTTGAAAGACTTAAATATTTTGTAGCACAGACAAGCTTTCGAATAAAGAACGATCAGAGCAAAAAGTATTTTAAATCGTTTGAAAATATTCGATATGAAATTCACTTTCAAGAACAACCTGCTCTAATACTATTTGTTAGGATCGAAAACAAGGGGTGACGGTGAGTTCTCACACAACTCACGTGGACTCTCACACAGTCGAAAACACCA
Organism: Dorcoceras hygrometricum; assembly: GCA_001598015.1. Taxonomy (NCBI): domain Eukaryota; kingdom Viridiplantae; phylum Streptophyta; class Magnoliopsida; order Lamiales; family Gesneriaceae; genus Dorcoceras; species Dorcoceras hygrometricum. The sequence goes on along the minus strand of KV019605.1, from coordinate 176,798 downwards.
AACCCGCAAGTTGCATATATTTAAATAATTTTGAAAGATAAGCAGCACGCAACAAGGCAACCGTATCGCGCATGAAACACACCAAGGATCTGCGAGCTGGTTCTTCATATGCGATGTGGTTTATTTGTAACTTGAGCTGTAATAGCTCAGTGTTTTTGAATTCTAAGTGCAACTAGATAGAAATTGAGTAATGAAATAAGATCATGTGGAAACAACTCAAACTGAACTCTTATAATCGAAAGCTTATCAACAGTTTTAATCGCAATTGTAAAATATGCAATGCGTATGAATGAAGTAAGCTTAAATAAAAAATACGCTGCAATTTTTTTATGGAAGTTTGGAGCAGAATCTCCTACGTCTCCCCTTCTTCCGCAACAGGAAGGATCCACTAGAAGACTTTGATTACAACCGGCCCCGCTGTAACCCGATCCGACAGCCCTCGATTGCAAGAACTCCTAGCCACCTATGCACACAAGCCTGCAAGCTGTGTGTCTAACATCACTTCTTTTACGTCTCAGTGAGAACACACTTCTTTAACGTCTCAGTGTGATTGACTACATAGACTTGTTTAACGCCTCTGTCCAAAGACTACAAGAAATTCGTTTTTGTTTTTGATTCACTCAATATCTGTTTAGCTCAACTCTCGAATATATGAGTGAATCGTGTGTGAGATTATAGTGTATGCTCAATCTCTCGAAGATAAAATCTCACACAATGGGAAGTGCTCCTGTCTGAGCTGGTTTCACAATGTCTTCCCAGAGCTTGTGCTGTCGACTTGATATTTCTTCAAAGCATTTTCACGACACTCTTTGACTTCACTCTTCTGTTCTTATCGGCTCATGCATCTGCTTGTGCTCTGCTCTTGTTATATAGAGCAGCTTTGAAGAATTTTCCGTTGGACACAAATTTATAGCCGTTGAAAGTCTTCTGACACTGTTGTATTTTGCGTCCTTTGTCTTTTAATGCATCACAACCTTTCTTAACTTTAAGCATCTGAGCACTGTACTTGAGAAGACAATACAAGAAAATCGATTTGAATACTGAAAAAGCAGTCCTTGTAGAGTCTTGTATTCAAATCGCTTTGCTCGTAGATTTGATAGCATCTGTCATTCTATCCGGGCTGGTTTGACCTTAACCAGAGTGCCAACTTATCTCCGTACTGGTTTGCACTGAGCTGGTCTTTTCTTCGAGCTCGTTGCTTCTTCAACTCTACTACTCTTGCTCGCAACTGCTCTTGAGCTGATTAATAATTTGCTCTTGTCATCTGCTCTTGTACACAACTGCTCTTGTTTTGTTCTTTCCTTCTCCTGGCCACTGCTCTTCTTGCCAGGCTCATTTGAACTTAACCAGCTGATTTCATTGCATCGATCTGGCTTGTTCAATAGCTAAGACATTGCCGGGCTCTGAGCTTGTTTCCCAGCTGGTTTCCTTCCCAGCTGGTTACTTTTTCCACTACAGGAATCTTCCTCCATCTAAATATGAGAGGCTACCATGAGCTCGTCAAACTTCTCAAAGATATCATACGGCCAGCTGCCTCATATCTCTCATAAGCATCCAGCTTGACCAGATCTCTCGATCCGGTTTTCTCTTCTCCAAGCTGTCCTTCTTCAGGTCGAGCTGGTTTGTCCTTAATCATCTTGGATCTATTATTATCGTCAAGAGCCACTGTGTTAATTGCTTGTTCTCTTGGTCCATTCAAACACCTCATCCAAACCATCAGCAAGCACACCTTTCTTTCACTGGTTGATTGAGCCAGTTTTCCGAGGATACTATAAACCTTATCCTCGTAGAGCTGCAATCCAGCACCATTGATTATATCACTTATTCTTGGGGATTAATAATCAGTTCTAATCCAGTCTACCCAAGGACTGAGATCCCTATGATGAACTGATTATATTTGCGCTTAGTGATCTGACCTGCACTTGATAAATGCGCTTGTATATGCGTCGGGACTTGAACACTCACTTGTACGTTGCACTTGATCTACGCTTGAATATTTCTGCTCTATTTCTCCGCGCTTGATCACTGAGCTGCTCTTGTACCAAGCTCGTGAACCAGTTTGAGGTTCCCTGCATCCTAGAAGTCTTCTGCTTTACCAGCTCGGGCGTCCCCTCATTGTTCCAGCGTAGACATCTTCAACTGTTCCAGCTTGGGCATCCCTTACTGTTCCAGTCTGGATATCTCTCTGTCTTCTTAAACAATTGCACTGCACATCGCACGTAAAAAGTTCGTAGAATAATAACATATTTTGATTTGTGTTAATCAAAATTCAGATTCTGATCTGTAGAAAGAGATCCAACAATCTCCCCCTTTTTGATTTACAAAAAATCTGAATAAACATATGCACGTATGTTTATGTTCAAAAATATTTCTCCCCCTTTTTGTGGGAATCAAAAATGGTTTTGAAATCTTGTCTCCCCTAACTATTTAAAATAAAACTATCCCTTAACATAGCACGGGGTTATTTTGTTTTGAAAATTAAAACATTTTTCGAGGGACTACATGTGTGTGAAAACAAGTGCATGAAATGAGGTTTTGAAAACAGAATCAATGCTACTCAAAACTTCTCATTTATTTAGACTAGAGGAGTAATAGAAAATTGAATTTACAGAATCTCTTCCATTTTTTCCTAACGTATAGCCTCACCAACCCTAAAGATCTTGGCGTCCACAGATCTCGTGCAATCTGTCAGCTCGTCGGAACAGATAGTGCTGCAATTTCATTTTGAGAAACTGCTCTACAATTCAACAAATTTACTCCCACTATCTATAAAAATTGAGTTTTGAAAGCCATAAAAATTTTGTAGCACAGACAATCTTTCGAATAAAGAACTATCAGAGCAGAAAGTATTTTAAATCGTTTGAAAATTTTTTATATGAAATGCACTTTCAAGAACAACTTGCTCTAATACAAATTGTTAGGATAAAAAACAAGGGGTGTCGTTGAGTTCTCACACAACTCACGTGGGCTCTCACACAGCCGAGAACACCGAACCCTCAAGTTGCGTATATTTACGGAATTTTAAAAGATAAGCAGCACCCAACAAGGCAATCGGATCGCGCATGAAACACACTAGCAGCTCTGCGAGCTGGTTCATCATATGCGATCTGGTTTATTTGTAACTTGAGCTGTAATAGCTCAGTGTTCTTGAATTCTAAGTGCACCGAGATACAGATAGAATATTGAAATAAAATCATGCGGAAACAACTCAAACTGGACTCTTATAATCGAAAGCTTATTAACAGTTTTAATCGCAGTTGTAAAATATGCAATGCATATGAATGCAAGAAGCTGTAAATAAATAATACACTGCAATTTGTTTATGGAAGTTCGGAGCTGAATCTCCTATGTCTCCCCTTTTTCCGCAATGGGAAGGATCCACTAGAAGACTTTGATTACAATGGGCCCCGTTGTAACCTGATCCGACAGCCCTCTGCTGCAAGAACTCCTAGCCACTATGCACACCAGCCTGCAAGCTGTGTGTCTAACATCACTTCTTTTACACCTCAGTTAGAACACACTTCTTTAACGTCTCAGTGCGAAAGACTACATAGACTTGTTTAACGCCTCAGTCCAAAGACTATAAGGAAGACGTTTTTGTTTTTGATTCACTCAATATCTGTTTCGCTCAAATCTCGAATATATGAGTGAATCGTGTGTGAGATTACAGTGTATACTCAATCTCTCGAACATAAAATCTTAAACATTGGGAAGTACTCCTGTCTGAGCTGGTTTCACAATGTCTTCCAGAGCTTGTGCTGTTAACTTGATATTTCTTCAAAGCATTTGCACAACACTCTTTTGACTTCGCTCTTCTTTTCTTATCGGCTCATGCATCTTCTTGTGCTCTGCTCTTGTTATATAGAGCCGGTTTGAAGATTTTCCATTGGACACAAATTTGCAGCCGTTGAAAGTCTTCTGACACTGTTGTACTTTGCGTCCTTTGTCTTTTAATGCGTCACAGCCTTTCTTCACTTTAAGCATCTGAGCACTGTACTTGAGAAGGCAATACAAGAAAATCTATTTGAATACTGAAAAAGCAGTCCTTGTAGAGTCTTGTATTCAAATCGCTTTGCTCGTAGATTTGATAGCATCTGTCAAGCTATCCGGGATGGTTTGACCTTAACCAGCTTGCCAGCTTATCTTCGTACTGGTTTGCACTGAGGTGGTCTTTTTATCGAGCTCGTTGCTTCTTCAACCCTACTGCTCTTGCTGGCAACTGCTCTTGAGCTGATTTCTAATTTGCTATTGTCATCTGGTCTTGTACACAACTGCTCTTGTTCTGTTCTTTCCTGCTCCTGGCCTCTTCTCTTCTTGCCAGGCTCATTTGAACTTAACCAGCTGGTTTCTTTGCATCGAGCTGGCTTGTTCATTAGACTAAGACATTGTTGGGCTCTAAGCTTGTTTCCCAGCGGTTTCCTTCCCAGATGGTTACTTTTTCCACTACAGGAATCTTCCTCCATCTAAATATGAGAGGCTACCATGAGCTCGTCAAACTTCTCAAAGATATCATACGGCCAGCTGCCTCATATCTCTCATAAGCATCCAGCTTGACCAGATCTCCCGATCCGATTTTCTCTTCTCCGAGCTGTCCTTCTTCAGGTCGAGCTGGTTTGTCCTTAATCATCTTGGATCTATTATTATCGTCAAGAGCCACTGTGTTAATTGCTTGTTCTCTTGGTCAATTCAAACACCTCATCCAAACCATCAGCAAGCACACCTTTCTTTCATTGGTTGATTGAGCCATTTTTCCGAGGATACTATAAACCTTATCCTCGTAGAGCTGCAATCCAGCACCAGTGATTATATCCCTTCTTCTTGGGGATTAATAATCAGTTCTAATCCAGTCTACCCAAGGACTGAGATCCCTATGATGAACTGATTATATTTGCGCTTAGTGATCTGACCTGCACTTGATAAATGCGCTTGTATATGCGTCGGGACTTGAACACTCACTTGTACGTTGCACTTGATCTACGCTTGAATAGTTCTGCTCTATTTCTCCGCGCTTGATCACAGAGCTGCTCTTGTACCAAGCTAGTGAACCAGTTTGATGTTCCCTGCATCCTAGAAGTCTTCTGCTTTACCAGCTCGGGCGTCCCCTCATTGTTCCAGCGTAGACATCTTCAACTGTTCCAGCTTGGGCATCCCTTACTGTTCCAGTCTGGATATCTCTCTGTCTTCTTAAACAATTGAACTGCACATCGCACGTAAAAAGTTCGTAGAATAATAACATATTTTGATTTGTGTTAATCAAAATTCAGATTCTGATATGTAGAAAGAGATCCAACAATCTCCCCCTTTTTGATTTACAAAAAATCTGAATAAACATATGCACGTATGTTTATGTTCAAAAATATTTCTCCCCCTTTTTGTGGGAATCAAAAATGGTTTTGAAATCTTGTCTCCCCCTAACTATTTAAAATAAAACTCTCCCTAAATAGAGCACGGGGTTATTTGTTTTGAAAATAAAAACATTTTTCGAGGGACTACATGTGTGTGAAAACAAGTGCATGAAATGAGGTTTTGAAAACAGAATCTTAAAAACATTTTTCGAGGGACTACATGTGTGTGAAAACAAGTGCATGAAATGAGGTTTTGAAAACAGAATCTATGCTACTCAATACTTCTCATTTATTTAGACCAGAGGAGTAATAGAAAATTCAATTTACATAATCTCTTCCATTTCTTCCTAACGTATACCCTCGCCAACCCTAAAGATCTTGGCATCCACAGATCTCGTGCAATCTGTCAGCTCGTCGGAACAGATAGTGCTGCAATTTCATTTTGAGAAACTGCTCTACAATTCAACAAAATTTACTCCCACTATCTATAAAAATTGAGTTTTGAAAGCCATAAAAATTTTTGAAGCACAGACAAGCTTTCGAAGAAAGAACTATCAGAGCAGAAAGTATTTTAAATCGTTTGAAAATTTTCGATATGAAATGCACTTTCAAGAACAACTTGCTCTAATACAAATTGTTAGGATCGAAAACAAGGGGTGTCGGTGAGTTCTCACACAACTCACATGGGCTCTCACACAGCCGAGAACACCGAACCCTCAAGTTGCGTATATTTAAGGAATTTTGAAAGATAAGTATCACGCAACAAGGCAATCGGATCGCGCATGAAACACACCAGCAGCTCTGCGAGCTGGTTCATCATATGCGATCTGGTTTATTTGTAACTTGAGCTGTAATAGCTCAGTGTTCTTGAAATCTAAGTGCACCGAGATACAGATAGAGTAATGAAATAAAATCATACGGAAACAACTCAAACTGAACTCTTATAATCGAAAGCTTATTAACAGTTTTAATCGCAGTTGTAAAATATGCAATGCATATGAATGCAAGAAGCTGTAAATAAATAATACACTGCAATTTGTTTATGGAAGTTCGGAGCTGAATCTCCTACGTCTCCCATTCTTCCGCAACGAGAATGATCCACTAGAAGACTTTGATCACAACGGCCCCGCTGTAACCCGATCCGACAGCCCTCTGCTGCAAGAACTCCTAGCCACCTATGCGCACCAGCCTGCAAGCTGTGTGTCTAACATCACTTCTTTTACACCTCAGTGAGAACACACTTCTTTAACGTCTCAGTGCGAAAGACTACATAGACTTGTTTAACGCCTCTGTCCAAAGACTAGAAGGAAGACGTTTTTGTTTTTGATTCACTCAATATCTGTTTCGCTCAACTCTCTAATATATGAGTGAATAGTGTGTGAGATTACAATGTATACTCAATCTCTCGAGCATAAAATCTCAAACATTGGGAAGTACTCCTGTCTGAGCTGGTTTCACAATGTCTTCCCAGAGCTTGTGTTGTCGACTTGATATTTCTTCAAAGCATTTGCACAACACTCTTTTGACTTCGCTTTTCTTTTCTTATCGGCTCATGCATCTGCTTGTGATCTGATCTTGTTATATAGAGTCGCTTTGAAGATTTTTCCGTTGGACACAAATTTGTAGCCGTTGAAAGTCTTCTGACACTGTTGTACTTTGCGTCCTTTGTCTTTTAATGCGTCACAACCTTTCTTCACTTTAAGCATCTGATCACTGTACTTGAGAAGACAATACAAGCAAATCGATTTGAATACTGAAAAAGCGGTTCTTGTAGAGTCTTGTATTCAAATCGCTTTGCTTGTAGATTTGATAGAATCTGTCAAGCTATCCGGGCTGGTTTGACCTTAACCAGATTTCCAGCTTATCTCCGTACTGGTTTGCCCCGAGCTGGTCTTTTTATCGAGCTCGTTGCTTCTTCAACTCTACTGCTCTTGCTCGCAACTTCTCTTGAGCTGATTTCTAATTTGCTATTGTCATCTGGTCTTGTACACAACTGCTCTTGTTCTGTTCTTTCTCCTGGCCTCTTCTCTTCATGCCAGGCTCATTTGAACTTAACCAGCTGGTTTCTTTGCATCGAGATGGCTTGTTCATTAGACTAAGACATTGCCAGGCTCAAACTTGTTTCCCAGCTGGTTTCCTTCCCAGATTGTTACTTTTTCCACTACAGGAATCTTCCTTCATCTAAATATGAGTGGCTACCATGAGCTTGTCAAAATTCTCAAAGATATCATACGGCCAGCTGAGTCATATCTCTCATAAGCATCCAGCTTGACCAGATCTCCCGATCCGATTTTCTCTTGTCCGAGCTGTCCTTCTTCAGGTTGAGCTGGTTTGTCCTTAATCATCTTGGATCTATTATTATCGTCAAGAGCCACTGTGTTAATTGTTTGTTCTCTTGGTCAATTCAAACACCTCATCCAAACCATCAGCAGCTGTGTGTCTAACATCACTTCTTTTACACCTCAGTGAGAACACACTTCTTTAACGTCTCAGTGCGAAAGACTACATAGACTTGTTTAACGCCTCTGTCCAAAGACTAGAAGGAAGACGTTTTTGTTTTTGATTCACTCAATATCTGTTTCGCTCAACTCTCTAATATATGAGTGAATAGTGTGTGAGATTACAATGTATACTCAATCTCTCGAGCATAAAATCTCAAACATTGGGAAGTACTCCTGTCTGAGCTGGTTTCACAATGTCTTCCCAGAGCTTGTGTTGTCGACTTGATATTTCTTCAAAGCATTTGCACAACACTCTTTTGACTTCGCTTTTCTTTTCTTATCGGCTCATGCATCTGCTTGTGATCTGATCTTGTTATATAGAGTCGCTTTGAAGATTTTTCCGTTGGACACAAATTTGTAGCCGTTGAAAGTCTTCTGACACTGTTGTACTTTGCGTCCTTTGTCTTTTAATGCGTCACAACCTTTCTTCACTTTAAGCATCTGATCACTGTACTTGAGAAGACAATACAAGAAAATCGATTTGAATACTGAAAAAGTGGTTCTTGTAGAGTCTTGTATTCAAATCTCTTTGCTTGTAGATTTGATAGAATCTGTCAAGCTATCCGGGCTGGTTTGACCTTAACCAGCTTTCCAGCTTATCTCCGTACTGGTTTGCACCGAGCTGGTCTTTTTATCGAGCTCGTTGCTTCTTCAACTCTACTGCTCTTGCTCGCAACTTCTCTTGAGCTGATTTCTAATTTGCTATTGTCATCTGGTCTTGTACACAACTGCTCTTGTTCTGTTCTTGCTCCTGGCCTCTTCTCTTCTTGCCAGGCTCATTTGAACTTAACCAGCTGGTTTCTTTGCATCGAGATGGCTTGTTCATTAGACTAAGACATTGCCAGGCTCAAACTTGTTTCCCAGCTGGTTTCCTTCCCAGATGGTTACTTTTTCCACTACAGGAATCTTCCTTCATCTAAATATGAGTGGCTACCATGAGCTTGTCAAACTTCTCAAAGATATCATACGGCCAGCTGAGTCATATCTCTCATAAGCATCCAGCTTGACCAGATCTCCCGATCCGATTTTCTCTTGTCCGAGCTGTCCTTCTTCAGGTTGAGCTGGTTTGTCCTTAATCATCTTGGATCTATTATTATCATCAAGAGCCACTGTGTTAATTGTTTGTTCTCTTGGTCAATTCAAACACCTCATCCAAACCATCAGCAAGCACACCTTTCTTTCACTGGTTGATTGAGCCATTTTTCCGAGGATACTATAAATCTTATCCTCGTAGAGTTACAATCCAAAACCAGTGATTATATCCCTTCCTCTTGGGGATTAATAATCAGTTCTGATCCAGTCTACCAAAGGACTGAGATCCCCACGTTGAACTGATTATAATTGCGCTTAGTGATCTGACCTGCACCAGATCACTATGCTTGTCTATGCGACGGCACTTGAACACTGCACTTGTAAGCTGCACTTGTAAGCTGCACTTGATCTACGATTGAATAGTTCTGCTCTATTTCTCCGGGCTTGATCAATGAGCTACTCTTGTACCAAGCTGGTGAACCAGCTTGATGTTCCCTGCATCCTAGAAGTCTTCTGCTTTACCAGCTCGGGCATCCCCTCATTGTTCCAGCGTAGACATCTTCAACTGTTCCAGCTTGGGCATCCCTTACTGTTCCAGTCTGGATATCTCTCTGTCTTCTTAAACAAGTGCACTGCACATCGCACGTAAAAAGTTCGTAGAATAATAACATATTTTGATTTGTGTTAATGAAAATTCAGATTCTGATATGTAGAAAGAGATCCAACAATCTCCCCCTTTTTGATTTACAAAAAATCTGAATAAACATTTGCATGTATGTTTATGTTCAAAAATATTTCTCCCCCTTTTTGTGGGAATAAAAAATGGTTTTGAAATCTTGTCTCCCCCTAACTATTTAAAATAAAACTCTCCCTAAACAGAGCACAGGGTTATTTTGTTTTGAAAATAAAAACATTTTTCGAGGGACTACATGTGTGTGAAAACAAGTGCATGAAATGAGGTTTTGAAAACAGAATCTATGCTACTCAAAACTTCTCATTTATTTAGACTAGAGGAGTAATAGAAAACTCAATTTACAGAATCTCTTCCATTTTTCCCTAACGTATACCCTCGCCAACCCTAAAGATCCTGGCGTCCACAGATCTCGTGCAATTTGTCAGCTCGTCGGAACAGATACTGCTGCACTTTCATTTTGAGAAACTGCTCTACAATTCAACAAAATTTACTCCCCCTATCTATATAAATTGAGTTATGAAAGCCATAAAAATTTTGTAGCACATACAAGATTTTGAAGAAAGAACTATCAGAGCTTAAAGTATTTTAAATCGTTTGAAAATTTTCGATATGAAATGCACTTTCAAGAACAACTTGCTCTAATAAAAATTGTTAGGATAAAAAACAGGGGGTGTCGGTTAATTCTCACACAACTCAGGTGGGCTCTCACACTGTCGAAAACACCGAACCCTCGAGTTCCAACAATCTCCCCCTTTTTTATTTATAAAAAATCTGAATAAACATATGCACGTATGTTTATGCTCAAAAATATTTCTCCCCCTTTTTGTGGGAATAAAAAATGGTGTTTATATCTTGTCTCCCCCTAACTATTTAAAATAAAACTCTCCTTAAAAAGAGCACAGGGTTATTTAGTTTTGAAAATAAAAACCTTTTTCGAGGGACTACATGTGTGTGAAAAAAACAGCATGAAATGAGATTATGAAAACAGAATCTATGCTACTCAAAAGTTCTCATTTATTTAGACCACAGGAGTAATAGAAAATTCAATTTACAGAATCTCTTCCATTTTCCCTAACGTATAGCCTCGCCAACTGTGAGACCTGAAAAGCTGATGAGATAAATTGAGTTAATTAATCGGGTTTTATTGGATTCAGATTGAGCTTGAATAGATCTCGATGTTCAGCTTTGAGTTGATATGCTTGGAGAAGCTATCAGGTTGGTATAAGTTCTTCGAACATATCTGGAGAGTTAGAGTTTTGTTGCGGGATCTGTTGGTTGGTGAGCGTTGGTCATATATGAGTGATCGTGTTCAGCAGTCGTAGCGAGATCTGTTGTTGCTAGTGTTCAGTAGTGAGCTAGCGTGCTTCTGTAGCGAGTAGCTAACTAAGTCGTTTGGTTTAGTTAGAACAACAGCGTTTTGGTTTAGCGGGAGAGACTCAGCAGTGAACAGCGTTGGTCCTCAGATTTGAGAGAGATCTGAGTGTTCGGAAGCGACGCCGTTTTGGGTTCAGATTTCGTTGGCGCTAGCGATTCAGATCTGAGTAGCGGGTGACGTGTATAGATGCGACAGTAGAAGCGGTGCGACGTCGTTTGAGTTAGTAGAGATCTGCTTTGGCGTAGAGTGAGATCTGTTGCAAGATCTGGATGCGAGCGGGAATATCAGCTTTGAGATTTAAGTTGTCGGAGAGATCTGTTTTAGAAGCTTGAACAGATTTGAGTATATAAGAGGACTTGGTCTTCTTTGCTTTGTATTATTTCCCGACACTTAGAATATTTCCCGATTGTAGATCTCTGTCGCGATACCCTAGCTACTGTTCACCGAACCTTATCTTCTTAGATTGTCGACGATATACAGCTCCGATTGAAGTAAGAGTGGTAGTGTTGGACTCCTCTTGCTGAGACGCTTCATTTGGATATTGCTTTCGGACGTTTGCTTGAAGCTGGTGACGTGCGCGAAGACATCTCCCTTCTGTAGTCTGTTTAGCTTTCCGTCCTGGCTTGTTGGGGTAAGTGTTCAGATTCTACCTTGTGTTGTTTAGAGCTCTCTATTGAGATAGAGGGAAAGTATAGTGCTGGTCGAATTTGTAGCTCCCAGCTCTTGCTTTTCTGTGTTTCGTTCCTTGAGTAGTTGTTTGTAATTGGCTTAGCAGGTGTGAGATCTACGTTGCTCGGACCCAGTTTGTAGTAATTGTTGCACAGAAGACTTGAGGTACGGATGTGAGCTTGCTTACAGCGTTGAGATTGGCATGGATATGTGCTCATGTTTGCTGTTTTGTGATGATGTGTATATTGTCTTGTTATCTGTTGCATTATGTTGCACTGCATACACGCATCTGTCCCATGCTGTTATCAGATCTCTTGTAGCCATATCATGCTTACTGATTTGAGCGTGCCAGGGTGCTTGTAGAGGCGCGCAGGTAACTCCATCCCTCATCTCCCTGCTGGGACTGTTAGCCACCGTGAGTGGAGTGGGTAGCTCCCACATCTCATGTGTTGGGCAACAGCAGGTTGAGCGTTGATTATGCACCTGGTACCGTGTGCTGAGACGAGTGGGTAGCTCCCATATACTCACACACATTGTGGCCACTGCCTTCTGTTCGGATTTCAATTGTTGAGCTGTCCTTGGAATCCTTTGGCTCCCTATGTTCGGTTGTAGCCTTGATCTCATGCATAACATTTGCATTTTATCTGTTGCTATCTAACTGCTCTTTTTCAGTTGCTCTCCGCACTGGTGTTGACCCCAGTCCCTCTGGGGCTTGGATGTTTGTTGCCTGTGTGCGGTTTCAGGTTATCATGGTTACTCTGCTGGTCGTGGAGTAGACCCAACTGGAGGTGTCCCAGGAGGTGGCTAGAGTGTCCCAGTTAGCGTATAGCATATTATATATCAGTACTGTTAGTCAGGGGTTGTCCTATGCTTTGTAGTAGTGGTTGTATGGTACTTGATATATGTTTTAATGCTGTACTGTTGTACTGAGTGATTTTAAGTACTGGGATATTTTGAGTATTGTTGGATTTTAATTATATGTTTTAATCGTCAAGCCAAAGAGAAAATTTTAAGCCACTTTTGTATGCTTCCGCTATTGTTTGCGTGGTTTGACTCTGTATTGTTCATGAGGCCTGACATTTTTGTTATCAGAGCTTAAGCTGGGATAAGCTCGATTTCTTTGATCACACTTGAGTCTAGGCACAGTATTGCGTGTTGCATGTGCTTGATTATGTGATGTATGTGATTTATTTGTTATGTGATATATTTGTTGCTGTGTGACCTTACCTCTTAGTGCCTTCGTAGATGCCGCCTAGGGTAGAGTTAGAGCGCATTTTCAGGAAGAGTCCGAAGGTCATAACGAGGAAGCGCAGCGTAGTGTTCCTCGTCGTGGACGCGATAGACATGTTGACCTGGAGGTAGATGAGCTGGCAGCCCGAGTGGACGATATGGAACTAGTGATGGCGAGGTTTCAGCGGGTGAATCCTCAGACATTCAATGGCGATGAACCTAGTTCTGATGCTGAGTCTTGGTTGTAGCATATTACTGGATTGTTCGATCGTGTCAGGTATGACGATGAGCGTAGGCTGAGTTTAGCTACGTTTCAGTTGAGAAGAAGTGACGAGCGTTGGTGGAGAGGTTCTTCTAGGACTCTCGAGGAGACAGGTTTGGGGATTTTGTGGAGTAGCTTTTGTACTGCTTTTCGTCAGGAGTACGTTCCGGAATCTTTTGTGAACTCCAAGGAACGAGAGTTCTATAACCTGGTTCAGGGTTCTATGTCCGTGGGTGAGTATGCCCGGAGGTTCTCTTCTCTTCTTGCCTATGTTCCGCATGTTGCTGGCCGAGAGAAGGCAAAGAGGAACAAGTTCATGGAGTGGCTCAATGAAGAGCTGTATTCTTTTGTGTTGGCGCCTTCAACCGCGAGCTATGCATAAGCGGTGGACAGGGTTGTAAACATTGAGGAAGGACTGCAGAACCGTCGGTCGTGTTTTAGGCCGCAAGGAGTGCAAGGTAGTCGTCCCGTGGTTCTGGGAGTGCAACCTTCCCAGTCAGTGCAGTCGTCTCAGTCGCCCCAGCAGCAGGTATCCCAGCAGCCCGGACACCAGAGGTTTAGACCTCGTGGTCGTAAATTTAAGAAGAAGTCTGGTTCTAGATCTTCTGGCTCAGGGAGTTCTAGCAGTGAAACGGTCCTTCGCAATTTGGACAGTCTTCCCATCCTCAGTTTTCTGGACCTCAGTTTGCCCAGGTGAATGCCATGACTAGGGAGAAAGTTGAAGGCACGCCAGGCAGAGGAGTGATTTCAGGTACTTGCTTAGTTTTTGATTTTCCTGCGCGTGTGTTGTTTGATACAGGAGCGTCACACTCGTTTATTGCTGATGCATTTGTGGTTGAGCATGGTTTGCATACCGCATCTTTGTGTGATGTTGTGTCTGTAGCGACTCCTGCCAGCGCGAGCTTGTTTTCCCAAGAGATTTTGTTTAATGGCGTTCTTAGGTTTGGCGAGAGTGTGTTGTTAGCCAACCTGATCAGGCTAGTGATGTGGAATTTCGATTGTATAGTGGGAATGGACGTGTTTTCTAGATATAGGGCCACTGTGGATTGTTTCCATGGCATTGTGCGATTTAGGCCCCAGTCTGGCGAGAAATGGAACTTTTATGGCAAAGATTCCTAGTCGAAGATTCCTTTAGTCTCTGCGATGGAGATGTTTAGCCCGTTGTCGCTAGAGAATGCTGGTTTTATGATCTATGCCTTAGATGCATCTTCTTCTTCGAGCGTAGAGCTTAGTAGGGTTCCCGTGGTTCGACATTTCCCGGATCTGTTTCCTGAGGAGATTCCTGGTTTTCCTTCGGGGAGGGAGATAGAATTCAGCATTGAGTTGGTACCCGGTACAGCCCCGATTTTGAGAGCTCCGTATCGTTTAGCGCCTGATGAGTTGAGGGAGCTTAAGGTCCAACTAGCAATTTTCTGGAGAAGGGATTCATTAGACCGAGTATGTCTCTGTGGGGAGCGCCTATCTTGTTTGTTAAGAATAAGGACGGGTTGATGAGGATGTGTATCGACTTTAGACAGTTGAACAAGGCGACAGTGAAGAATAAGTACCCTTTGCCTAGGATTGATGATTTGTTTGATTAGCTCCAGGGTTCGGCTGTGTTTTCTAAGATCGATCTTCGTTCGGGGTACCATCAGTTGCGCATCCGTGATCAGGATGTTGAGAAGACTGCGTTTCGTACGAGGTATGGGCATTATGAGTTTCTAGTTATGCCTTTCGGTTTGACGAATGCTCCCGCAGTTTTCATGGATTTTATGAATAGAGTCTTTAGAGAGTTCATCGATCAGTTTGTGATTGTGTTTATCGATGACATTTTGGTGTACTCTAAGACTCCGATGCAGCACAAAGAGCATTTGAAGTTGGTTCTTCAGAAGCTTCGAGACTCGTAGCTGTATGCTAAGTTCTCCAAGTGCGAGTTTTGGTTAGACCGAGTTGTGTTTCTGGGTCATGTGATTTCTGTCCATGGTATCTCTGTGGATCCCAGTAAGGTTGAGGCAGTGATTAACTGGGAGCGTCCCAAGAATGTTGCTGAGATCCGTAGTTTCTTGGGATTGGCTGGCTATTATCGGAGGTTTATAGAGGTATTCTCTAGTATAGCTAAGCCAATGACGCAGTTGACTCAGGAAGACAAGAGGTTTGTGTGGACTGAGCAATGCGAGAATATTTTTCTGTTGCTCAAGGAGAAGCTAACTACTGCGCCTGTGTTAGCTCTGTCGTGTGGTTCAGGAGGTTTTTTTGTTTGTGCAGATGCTTCCTTGAATGGATTGGGTTGTGTGTTGATGCAGAATGGTCGAGTAATTGCGTATGCCTCTCGGCAGTTGAAGCCGAATGAGACTCGTTACCCAGTTCATGATCTGGAGTTAGCAGCAGTGGTTTTTACTTTGAAGATTTGGCGCCACTACCTATATGGTGAGCAGTTTGTGGTGTATTTCGACCACAAGAGTCTTCAGTATCTGTTTTCTCAATCAGATTTGAATATGAGACAGCGTAGATGGATGGAGCTGCTTTAAATTTTTTATTGTGAGATCAAATAACAGCCTGGGAAGATGAATGTAGTTGCTGATGCATTGAGCAGAAAGGCTCAAGTGGCGATGCTGGCTTCGATGCAGATTTCGAAGGTCCATGAGCATCTAAGCACTACTGGTTGGAGTTATTACCTAGCTGATGATTACGTTGTGGTGTCTTATTTTCAAGTTGAGCCACAGATTGTCGCTAGCATTAGGGCAGCTCAGAGGACCGATCCATCTATCCATGAGATGAAGCTGAAGGTGAGAGCTGGTCAGTTGGAGCACTACTCTGTTTTGTCAGATGGTTGTTTGAGGTTTCGTGGCAGGCTGGTTGTGCCAAATCTGGTTGATCTGAAGGAAGAGATCTTGCGAGAAGCGCATTGCAGTAGATACAGTGATCATCCTGGTGCAAGGAAGATGTATCATGCCTTGAAGCAGCATTAATGGTGGGCAGGTTTGAAGAGTGATGTTGCTGATTTTGTAGTGTTTGAGGTTTCGTGGCAGGCTGGTTGTGCCAAATCTGGTTGATCTGAAGGAAGAGATCTTGCGAGAAGCGCATTGCAGTAGATACAGTGATCATCCTGGTGCAAGGAAGATGTATCATGCCTTGAAGCAGCATTAATGGTGGGCAGGTTTGAAGAGTGATGTTGCTGATTTTGTAGCCCGATGTCTGAATTGTTAGCAAGTCAAGGCTGAGAGGATGAGACCTGGTGGTTTGTTGCAAACCTTAGAGGTGCCCCAATGGAATTGGGAGCACATAGCTATGGATTTTGTCACGCATTTGCCTCGTTGCAGCAGAGGTTGTGATGCAGTTTGGGTGATAGTTGACAGATTGTCGAAGTCTGCGCACTTCATTCCCTACAACATGACATATTCTTTGAAGAAGATGGCGAAGCTGTACGTAGATTTTGTGGTGCGTTTGCATGGTGTTCCAGTTTCGATTGTTTTAGATCGTGATCCTCGATTTACTTTCAGGTTTGGAAGAGTTTGCAAACAGCTTTGGGTACTAGATTGGCGATAAGTACAGCGTATCACCCCTAGACAGATGGCCAATCTGAGAGAAATATCCAGATTTTAGAGGATATGTTGAGAGTTGTTGTGATGGATTTTAGTGGTAGCTGGCAAGACTCGTTGTCTTTGGTTGAGTTTTCCTACAATAACAGCTATCAGGTCACGATTGGGATGGCACCATTTGAAGCTTTGTATGGCGAAAGTGCAGATCGCCGATATGTTTGGAAGAAGTGGGGGAGAAGCAACTGTCTTCTCCAGAGTTTGTGCAGCAGATGAGAGATCAAGTGGATTTGATTCGCCAGAGAATGAAAGCTGCACAAGATCGCCAAGCTAGTTATGCGAACAAGAGGCGTAGCCCTTTAGAATTTGAGGTTGGTGATCTAGTTTTCCTTAAGGTTTCTCCTTTCCGCATTGTTATGAGATTTGGTCTCAAGGGAAAGTTAGATCCTCGTTATATTGGTCCTTATGAGATCTTAGAGAAGATTGGCCCGTTGGAATATCGTTTGCTGTTGCCACCAGATTTGTCTTCCTTACATGATGTGTTTCATGTTTCGATGTTGAGGAAGTATGAGCCAGATCCCTCGCATGTGTTGAGAACTGACGAGGTAGAGTTAGATCGGACTTTGAGCTAAGTGGAATATCACTTGCAGATCTTGGATAGAAAAGAGAAACAACTGAGAAATAAGACCATTCCCTTAGTAATGGTCCAGTGGAGCAAACATGGTAGAGAGGAAGCTACTTGGGAACTAGAAGAGAAGATGCACGTGAGTGGCCGCATCTGTTTGAGTGAGTGTTGTATCAGATTCTAGTAGTTGGTTTTTTGTTACTTATCGGAAGATGTTTGCTTAAGTTCTTTTCCCCAGTTATCTTGAACTCTTGATCTTGAGCTGTTTGTTTTCGAGGATGAAATCCTGTTTTAGTGGGGGAGAGATGTGAGACCTGAAAAGCTGATGAGATTAATTGAGTTAATTAATCAGGTTTTATTAGATTCTGATTGAGCTTGAACAGATCTGGATGTTCAGCTTTGAGTCGATATGCTTGGAGAAGCTATCGGGTTGGTATAAGTCCTTGGAACAGATCTGGAGAGTTAGAGTTTTGTTGCGGGGTCTGTTCAGTGGTGAGCGTTGGTCATAGCTGAGTGATCGCGTTCAGCAGTCGTAGCGAGATATGTTGTCGCTAGTGTTCAGTAGTGAGCTAGCGTGCTTCTGTAGCGAGTAGCTAAACTACGTCGTTTGGTTTAGTTAGAACGACAACGTTTTGGTTTAGCGGGCGAGACCCAGCAGTGAGCAGCGTTGGTCCTCAGATTTGAGAGAGATCTGAGTGTTCGGAAGCGATGCCGTTTTGGGTTCAGATTTCGTTGGCGCTAGCGATTCAGATCTGAGTAGCGGGTGACGTGTCTAGATGCGACAGTAGAAGCGATGCGACGTAGTTTGAGTTAATAGAGATCTGCTTTGGCGTAGAGTGAGATCTGGATGCGAGCGGTAATATCAGCTTTGAGATTTAAGTCGTCGGAGAGATCTCTTTTAGAAGCTTGAACAGATTTGAGTATATAAGAGGACTTGGTCTTCGTTGCTTTGTATTATTTCCCGACACTTAGAATATTTCCCGATTGTAGATCTCTGTCACGATACCCTAGCTACTGTTCACCTAACCTTATCTTCTTCGATTGCCAACGATAGACAGCTCCGATTGAAGTAAGAGTGGTAGCGTTGGACTCCTCTTGCTGAGACGCTTCGTTTGGATATTGCTTTCGGACGTTTGCTTGAAGCTGGTGAGGTGCGCGAAGACATCTCCCTTCTATAGTCTGTTCGCGTTCTGTCCTAGCTTGTTGGGGTAAGTGTTCAGATTCTACCTTGTGTTGTTTAGAGCTCTCTGTTGAGATATAGGGGTAGTATAGTGCTGGTCGAGTTTGTAGCTCCCAGCTGTTGCTTTTCTGTGTTTCGGTCCTTGAGTAGTTGTTTGTAATTGGCTTAGCTGGTGCGAGATCTGCGTTGCTCGGACCCAGTTTGTAGTAATTGTTGCACAGAAGACTTGAGGTACGGATGTGAGCTTGCTTACAGCGTTGGGATTGGCATGGATATGTGCTCATGCTTGCTGTTTTGTGATGCTGTGTATATTGTCTTGTTATCTGTTGCATTTTGTTGCACTGCATACACGCATCTGTTCCATGTTGTTATCAGATCTCTTGTAGCC
Source organism: Dorcoceras hygrometricum (assembly GCA_001598015.1). Lineage (NCBI taxonomy): Eukaryota > Viridiplantae > Streptophyta > Magnoliopsida > Lamiales > Gesneriaceae > Dorcoceras > Dorcoceras hygrometricum. The sequence continues at coordinate 157,982 of KV019605.1, read as the reverse complement.
ATATCCTGCTTGCTGATTTGAGCGTGCCAGGGTGCTTGTAGAGGCACGCGGGTAACTCCCGTCCCTCATCTCCCTGCTGGAACTGTTAGCCACCGTGAGCGGAGTGGGTTGCTCCCACATCTCATGTGTTGGGCAACAGCAGGTTGAGCGTTGATTATGCACCTGGTACCGTGTGCTGAGATGAGTGGGTAGCTCCCATATACTCACACATATTGTGGCCACTGCCTTCTGTTCGGATTTCAGTTGTTGAGCTGTCCTTGGAATCCTTTGGCTCCTTGTGTTTGGTTGTAGCCTTGATCTCATGCATAGCATTTGCATTTTATCTGTTGCTATCTAATTGCTGTTTTTCAGTTGCTCTCCGTTCTGGGGTTGACCCCTTGTCCCTCTGGGGCTTGGATGTTTGTTGCCTGTGTGCGTTTTCAGGTTATCATGGTTACTCTACTGGTCGTGGAGTAGACCCAACTGGAGGTGCCCCAGGAGTTGGCTAGAGTGTCCCAGTTAGCGTATGACATATTATGTATCAGTACTGTTAGCCGGGGGTTGTCCTGTGCTTTGTAGTAGTGGTTGTATGGTACTTGATATATGTTTTAATGCTGTACTGTTGTACTGAGTGATTTTAAGTACTGGGATATTTTGAGTATTGTTGTATTTTAAATTATATGTTTTAATCGTCAGGCCAAAGCGAAAATTTTAAGCCACTTTTATATGCTTCCGCTATTGTTTTGCGTGGTTTTTGACTCTGTATTGTGCACGAGGCCTGACACCAACCCTAAAGATCTTGGCGTCCACTGATCTCGTGCAATCTGTCAGCTCGTCGGAACAGATAGTGCTGCACTTTCATTTTGAGAAACTACTCTACAATTCAACAAAATTTACTCCCCTTATCTATATAAATTGAGTTTTGAAAGCCATAAAAATTTTGTAGCACAGACAAGCTTTCGAAGAAAGAACTATAAGAGCAGAAAGTATTTTAAATCGTTTGAAAATTTTCGATATGAAATGCACTTTCAGGAACAACTTTCTCTAATACAAATTGTTAGGATCGAAAACAGGGGGTGTCTGTTAAGATAAAATTTATAAGTTTTGATGATAACAAAAATAAGACAAGAACTGGATTTAAGGAAACAATCTGGACAATCAGACATCGCAGTTATCAGTTACGTTGTTGGAGAAAAGTATATTCAGCTCTCGGGACAGTAGTTCACATATCGAGTATTCAGATGTTGATTAAAAGGCTACGGAATCAGATTCTGGTATTTCGATCAGTTATTCAGCTATCGGGTCGATTAGTTCAGTTATCGGGTCATTACTTCAGAAGTGAATGTATTCAGATTCTGAGTAAAGTTGCTTCGGAATCAGATGTGATTACTTGGGACATTCAGATATCGGGTTATTTAAGCAACGGAGCTTTCAGATATCGGGACAGTATTTTAGTTGTTTTACTCAGATGTTGCAAGTATTCATAAGTCGCAAGTATTCAGATGTTGCAAGTATTCAAAAGTCGCAAGTATTCAGATGTTGCAAGCATTCAGATGTCTCTATGTATTGAGATGTGACATAGTTACGTATACACAAGTAGCGATTTTTCTCAGATATTATACATATAGAGAGCTATTTACTTCAAGGGAGGAAGAACTGTTTAACGAAAAGAGCTTTCAGATGTAAGATACGAACACATTTGTAACGTAATCGTACAAATGCCTGGAATTAAGGAGACAAAGTCAGAGCTATTTTGGGTAAAGGTACATAGTACGCAGAGTGATTTATACGATGTTTGCCCATTTTGTTATATGAGACAATTTAGCCCTGACGAGCGCGGTTTACCTTTCATGGTACGATACGATGCAGAGGAGAATATTTTACTGGCTAATTTTATTGACCGTTGTGGACAAAGAGTATAAATAGCTGAAGTTTCAAATGAAGAAGGCTCTCTTGGTACTCACTCTTACAGTCTGTTTTGTACTCTCAGTGATTTTATTTAAAAAAAAAGCTTTCTTCCCCACTCTGGGATTTCAAAAAGTATTCAATCGCCCAAGTCCCAGAATCTCAATCTCGAAGAACTTTCAAGTTCAAGCCTTCATAGTTTTACCTTCGAGATATCTTCTGGTTTACCTTTGTAAACAGTTCTTGTTGATATAAGAACCAGAAGATTTACAGCACTCACTATATTGTACTTCATTGTATTATTCAAAATTGAGTCTGTAACAAACGAGCTACGTGAAGCCGTTTGAGAAAAACCAAGCTATTTGTAAACAGCAGCTGCGTCTGCGTGTATTGGTGATATCTAGGAGTTCACTTGGAGCATGGATCGATGACTGGGTGTAGACAGAAGCTGTGTGCATCAAATTCTAGAGTGATACCTTCCTGCAAAGAAAGAAGGGGAGACGTAGGATTTGATATCCGAACTTCCAGAAACAAACTATGACCCTTGAACTTTTAATTATTTGCATCGTATTTGCATTTACACTGTTCACTGGTTAATCGAATTATTTCCGCACATTTACTGTTAGTCTAGAAATCAGCTTTTGGACTGAGATACCTTAAATCTGGTAACACAGATTTAAGTTAAGCGAGGCGCTTGTAAAAATTGTTTTAAGGTTTCAAAAATTTAAAATCTCAAGGAGTTCATTCAACCCCCCCTTATGAACTCCTAGACCCGTTTTCGATCCATATTGATCCTAGAAATTGGTATCATAGCCTGCGCATCTCAGTAATTGAACAGTTTGTTGTTTACTATTTATATATTTCAATATGTCTACCTCACATAACAAGATTCCATTTTTTCGAAGGAAGATTACGATGATTGGAAGCTAAGGATGCAAGCTCACTTGGCAGCGCAAGATGATGATATGTGGTCGGTTATTACCGATGGACCAATGAAAATAATGAAGATCAACAAAGCATTCGCGACGTCTGATGGTGAACCTGAGTATGTAGAAAAGAGGAGACATGAGTATACTAACGAGGAGAAAAAGAAAGAAAACTTGGAAAATGTGTCCAGAGATATTCTGTATAAGACGCTGGATAAAAACATGTTCAGCAAAATCAAAACCTTTGCCACAGCGAAGGAGGTTTGGGAGAAGCTGATTCAAATCTGTGAGGGAAATGATGAAACAAAGGAGAACAAGCTAACTGTTTCACAGCAGAAGTACGAGTCTATCAAGATGCGTGAGGGCGAGACTATGAAAGAGTTTGATGAGCGCTTTAGTGCTGTGGTGATTGAGCTAACCAGTCTGGGAAAAGAATACAGCAATCGGGAGTTGGCACTGAAAGTGATGAGAGCATTACCCAGGGAGTGGGATGTTAAGACGATGGCCATGCGTGAATATAAGGATCTCAAAAAACTCGAACTTTGCAAATCTTAAAGCTTACAAGTTTGAATTGGAGACCAGATCTGAGGCACCGACAACTTCACAACCAACCAAGGCTCTTGCCGCAACATCTAAACAGTGTTCTCCAAGCACGAGAAAATCTGCAGAACAACTCAGCAACGATGCCATGTCCCTCTTCGTTAAGAAGTTTGGGAAATTCATGAGAAAATCCTATAACCCTTCTTTCTTATAATAATGCTAACAAATCTGAAAAATTATCTACTGATATGAATTGTTACAACTGTGGTCGTCCAGGTCATTTTGCTGCAGACTGTAACAGACCAAATAAGGAGGACAGACCCAGAAGAGATGAGAAGAAGGATGATAGATCCAAGGAAAGATCAAAGGAGAGAAGGATGAGGACAAGATCCGACAAAAGGCCCAATCGAAAGAATGATAGAAAAGTGCTTGTTGCAGAAGAAAGCACCAAAATCTGGGCGGACTCAGATTCCGATTCCTCATCAAGAAGCTCTTCTTCAAGTGACAGTGAACAGGAAGTTCACTGCCTAATGGCTAACCAATCTTCAGATGACGAGGTATTCGATTTCTAAAATACTGAATTTACACGGGAGGACCTAATCACTGCACTAAATGAAATGGTCCATGAGTACAAGAAGCTTTCTCAGACATTCGAGGAAGTCAAAGCTGAAAACATGGATTTCAAAAATAGTTCAGCAGAACCAAGTACTGTTCAACTTGGTGAAACTGACAGTTTACAAATCGATTTAAGGAAGCTGAAGACTGAGAATGAATCGTTGAGATTAAGATCCTGTGAGCTTGAATCTGAAAACGAGAGGTTAAATCTGGTTATGAGCTCCTGGACCCAGTCTTCTGTCTCTCTAAGCAAGATGCATTAAATTCAAAAGCCATTAAATGATAAATATGGTTTAGGTTTCAATGCTGGTGAAAGCAGCTCTGGAGAGACCTGTACTCAGTCATGATAAGTTCAATAAGATGAATTTTGTCAAATCCAGTGTGATACATGATACATGCGAGTCGGTAAGGTATGAGGACCAGATCTCGGGGCAGCTGAATCAGAAAGGGAAAGCTGGTATTGGCTATGTCAGACCCGAGAACTCTAAGTCTAGTTGGCTAAAGAACAGACTTGACAAAGAAAAGGCGAAAGTTGGATCCAAGTCATTTGTTCAGAACCAACAAAGACGGGGTTCTAAAAAGGTCAAATCTGAATGGAGAAAGGTTCAACCCCGAAGAGATCTGAATGGTCAAAATACTAAACTTAAGCTGCAGATTCACCATATTCCTGCACACACCCTTATGGACTTTACTGGGAAAACTGTTAAGGTAATTCAAGTATGGGTCCCGAAAGGGGTAATCCGATCTGGACCCAAGTAAAATTGGGTACCAAAATCTGTTTTCATGATTGCAAGGCAACAGGTACAAGGCTGGAGATGAGTCAATTATATGGTACCTGGATAATGCGTGTGCACATCACATGACTATAAACCCAAAGCTGTTATCAGATGTGACACCTCACAAAGGAGCTAAAATCATTTTTGGTGATAACTCACATGGTAACACTGTGGGTAAGGATAAGATTACCCACGGTAACACTTCAATATCTGATATTTTAGTTGTTGAGAACCTGTGCTATAATTTAATTAGTATAAGTCAACTGTGTGACAAGGGTTACACAGTTAGCTTTCAAAAGCACACCTGCACAGTTCAGAGTCCAGAAGTTCTGACTGTATTGGTAGGTAAAAGATCGGGGAATACCTACATTATCAATTGGACAGAACCAATGGGATCAGAACAGATCTGTCTTGCAGCTGAATCCTCCAAGAGTTGGCTATGGCATCAGCGAATGAATCGTCTAAAATTTAAAACGCTTGCCAAATTGAGTCAGCATGAACTGGTTGATGGTATGCTTAAAATCAATTTTTCTAAGGACAAGATCTGTGCCGCATGTCAGCTGGGTACACAAATTAAATCTACTTTTAAAAAGAAAGGCGGTAAACGTTCTTCCCGAAGCTTAGAGCTTTTACATATGGATCTTTTTGGTCCTATTCCCGTAACGAGCTTAGGGGGAACGAACTACACTCTCGTTGTTGTTGACGATTTTACAAAATTTACTTGGATGTTGTTTTTAAAAGCAAAATCTGATACCGCTGACCAGCCCATTCAGTTGTTAAAACGTTTACAAAATGACAGATCTTGTACAGTCAACCGGATAAGAAGTGATCGTGGTACTGAGTTTTTAAATCAAAAATAACTTCTTATCTGGAAGACATAGGGATAAAGCATGAGCTTTCAGCAGCTAGAACTCCTCAGCAGAACGGGATGGCTGAGAGGAGAAATCGCACCTTAAAAGAAGCTGCTAGATCTATGATTGCTTATTTCGGCATTTCACAAAATTCCGGGCAGAAGCAGTTAATACAGCTTGCTACACTCAGAACAGATCTATGATTAATAAGTTGCACGACAAAACCCCATATGAGATCTGGAGTGGCAAGAAACCTGATATATCATATTTCAGGGTGTTTGGGTGAAGATTCTTCATTCATAATAATGGTAAGAAGCACCTAACAGCTTTCGATGCAAAATCTGATGCAGGTCTATTCCTAGGTTATTCAGCTGTAAGCAAAGCTTATCGAGTTTTCAACAATCGAAGTCTGATAGTTGAAGAATCTGCACATGTTGTCTTTGATGAAACAAGCTTCAGATCTCACTCAGTTGCGAGCCTCAACGATTTGTGCACACGTCTGGAATAAAAAAGTCTTGATGAATCAGATGATGACGTGTCACAACAACGATACTCAGCTGAGATACAACCAGCGCTGGACACACCGCACGACTATTCTCAACAAGATCTGACAGGTAATCCAGTAGTCATAGATTTGACTAACGTTGACTCAACACAGGATCAGATCTCTCCAAGCGTGCCAGCTGCTGGAGCTGAAGCGACGAATGCTCAAGATGCTGTTCAAACAGATGTTGCACAAACAAATATCTCAGTACATCGACCAACATCTGATGCACAAGATGCGAGCGCATCCCATAAATTGGTCTCCAGACCAACATCTGATAGAAGAGTTGAATCTAACTCAAGTCTTGAATCACAATCACGACAACTGGAATCTGAAGCACAAGTCTGAAACTCGAATCATCAACTGATGTCAGATGATCCAGATGCTACCATACAGCCAGATATTCAAATGGAACAAGGAGCAAATCCAATTGGATCTGATCTTCGGTGGAATAGAAATCATCCACCTGAGCAGGTCATAGGTAACATTAACTCAGCTGTTCGCACACGAGGCCAGCTATTTCATGATCATTTTGATTCAGAATTCGTTTCACATATAGAACCTAAGCAGATAGAAGAAGCCTTAGCAGACCCAAGTTGGTAGATGCAATGCAAGAAGAACTAAATCAATTAAAGAGAAACAACGTATGGAAACTTGTACCTAGACCTTATAATCATTCAGTAATCGGAACTAGATGGGTCTTTAGGAATAAACTAAACGAAGATGGAGTAGTAACAAGAAACAAAGCTAGACTAGTTGCTCAGGGATTTAGGCAAATGGAAGGAATAGATTTTGATGAGACTTTTGCACCTGTGGCTAGAATAGAAGCTATTCGCATGTTCTTAGCATATTCTGCATACAAAGACTTCAAAGTCTTTCAAATGGATGTTAAGAGTTCATTTCTTAATGGCATCCTAATAGAGGAAGTGTATGTTGCACAACCTCCTGGCTTCGTAGATCATACATATCCAAACCACGTCTAGAAATGGGATAAAGCTCTATATGGGTTGAAACAAGCACCCAGAGTTTGGTATGATACACTTTCAAATTTTCTTATCGAGCATGATTTCACAATAGGCACTGTTGATAAGACACTATTTAAATTTGTGGAATCTGATAATGTTCCGTTAGTGCAAATTTATGTTGATGATATAATTTTGGGTCAACTAACCCCAAATTGTGCCAGAGATTTTCTAAGTTAATGCAGGACAAATTCGAGATGAACATGATGGGAGAGCTGACATTCTTTCAGGGATTACAAGTTAGACAGCTGGAAAACGGAATTTTCATAACCAAGCCAAGTATACGAAAGAACTGCTGAAGAAATTTGGCATGGACAACTGTTCAGCAGCTGCGACCCCAATGAGATCATCAATCAAGCTAGACAAAGACGAAGCTGGATATTCCATTGAGGTATCTCTATATCGTGTTATAATAGGCTCCCTGCTTTACTTAACAGCTAGCAGACCAGACATCATGTTTGCTGTCTGTATGTGTGCTAGATTTCAGGCGGAGCCAAATCAATCACATTACATAGCTGTGAAACGAATCTTGAAATATTTAAAAGGAACTTCCAATGTGGGTCTTTGGTATCCCAAAGACTCCAGCTTTCAACTAATCGGTTATAGTGATGCAGACTACGCAGTATGTGTTGGTGATCCGGATCCGCCCCCCGGCTAGGAAGCGGAAGAACAGAAAATAAACGGCCGGGAGGCGATCAATACGATAAACAAATTCATAATTCGACATTCATAGGGTGTTCAAAAACACTACCTTGCTGGCACTTGTGCCTGGCTCCAACCGTAGTTACAATAACGTCGGCTCTTCTCGGTAGATTGCGGTAGATATCGCCAATCCGGTCCACGACCAGAAACGAGACTCCTTCGTCAGCCTGCACTAGAAGGACTGACGAGATCAGCACGAACGGATTCTCCTCGTCGAATTGGCCGGAATGAATTCCGGCAACTCGAGGCGGAGGCGCTTGGCGGCGGCGGCGGCGGCTTTTAGAGAGGAGGGAGGCGGCGGCCAATGCTTTAGGTTAGGTTAAGTGTTGTGAGTTGTTTTGAAATCTAGGTTTAGGCTTAATTAAATAAGCTTAAGAGTTGGACTTGGACCGGCCCAACGGGCCCGGGTCCAACGATGAACATTCAGTTCATCTCCACCATCGAGACTTCTTCGTAACTCCGATCGCTGATCAGATCGGACCGATCGATTCAGTTTCCAAAACTGAACGCTATGATCTGAAAAACCGCTTTTCAGAACCCCAGTGCAAAATGACCGTTTTGCCACTCAACAGCGGGCAACCCCGGTTTGACCCCTGTTGACTTTTAGGAAGTCGCACTCCCCAAAATCCTCTTCGTATGCTCAACACATTGAGCTGAGTATCCGTGTGGAAATCTCGAATCCAGTACTTGTGTGACCCTCAATGGTTCAGGGATACAGCTAGCCGTGAGCCCACAACCATTGCGGCTCCGGAATCACAATTCCGGACTTGCCCATCGGATCATGTTAAAGCGTCTAGCAACATCGCCCCATGATCCCCTAGGTATCACTGATAGTGCCTGCAAGAACCAGTTGGTCGTGGTTAGCATACAGTACGGTCCTTTCAATCCATATATCCCGATCAGATCAACGACCATTGGTAAATAGAGAGTCGCTATAGATCCGATAGCTATGCATACATCTTGGAGATCGAATAGTGACATCACGAGTGTAACTAGGTAAACACATTTACCTAAAACACTTCTAGTACTCTTGCCAGAGATTTATACACTATTATCCCCTCAGATAGCATAGGATATCCATGCATGTCTGCGAGCGGTGAATCCTCGACAACGATGCATCGACTCCTACATGCATCGGGGTCTCACCCAATCCCGACGCCTTATGACCCCAAAGGAGTCGACAAACGGGTCAAAGTGAGACGCCTATCACGTAGAGTCTCAATGATGTTTCGAGTCGTGAGGACTAATCAGTACAACCAAGACCTCGGACTTATCCACTCGACAAATGGTAACCACTTGGAAAGTCCGAACGAGGGTAGTTCGATAGATCACCAGGTCACTATCTATCTGCATGCTCAGAACATCACAATGTTCCCTACCAATGAAACATGGTACTTCGCATCGCAGATACTAGTCTCGAACTCGGGCGGCCTTATCCTCATTTTGACGGCCCAATCGACTAGGAACATGTTCAGAATACACAGCGACTATTAGATGTGTTCCATGATAGCCTTCATACAAACTATCACATCTAACATACGCTTAAGTGCATTCTAGGTCTTTACTCAACGCAGTTGTAAATCATCATACACACAATTAAAGTAAAGAACGCCATATGGATAAATGCAAATATTATATATAAAGATTGTTTCATACAAGAGTCTATAAACCCACATGCCACAAGTTGGCTAGTTGGGCATCTACTCTAACAGTATGTAGAGTTGATCGGCATAGCACCAGTGGAACTTGTCAATTCTTGGGAGATCGACTGATTTCCTAGTTCAGTAAGAAGCAAACATCTATTGAAACGTCCACATCTGAAGCGGAGTACTTAGCGGTTGGCAGCTGCTGTGCTCAGATTTTATGGATTCAACACCAGCTGAAGGACTACGGCGTTGATGTTTCTGAAGCGCCCATTCTCTGTGACAACACCAGTGACATCGCGATCACTCAAAATTCAGTACTGCACTCTAGAACAAAGCACATCGACATCAGGCATCATTTCATAAGCGATCATGTACTCAAGAAGGATGTCAGGCTGGAGTATGTGTCGACTAAGCAGCAAGTAGCTGACATCTTCACAAAGCCCCTACCAGACGCTAAGTTTTCTTATTTTAGAAACATTTTGGGTCTCTTAGAATTGACTTGACTTGTCGATGCACTAACAAAATTGCAGGTTGTATAGCTTCTGTTTTTGATGAATCTGAGTCTACTGTTCAGGGGGAACATCGTGGAATTCAGGTTTGATAAAATATCAGACTTAGGAGAACCTCAGATTCAAGGGGAACAAGGGATCTGAATTATTAAGTGCTGAGCCGGCTGAATATGTGAGATCTGGATACACTCAGATGTCATGTATACACAGTTGATGATTATCCATGATCAGATCTCATAATACCCCTACTGACACATCAAAACAGATCCTAAGGTTGTAACGTGTTAAGTATTTGGCGCTAGTTATCTCTTCTACTTTTTCACACTCTCGGTTAAAATTCAAATCTTTTTAAAAATCTCTTCAAAATCATTTCACATTATTTTCAAAATCTTATCTGCGCCATTGGATGATTGACATGTGGTTGTCATCATGCGAAATGTCACATCCATATTTTCTGTCTCTATTACCTTTTCGTATTCTTCGTTTATATTACGGCGTCACTTATTACCCTAACACTTACTTTGCGAAAATTTACTCTCCAGCATACTTGTGTTCTTGCTTGTTATGTGTTCTTTCTGCAGATATTTTTCAGGCGTATATTTCTTCAACCAATCTTCAGTAATTGAATCTTCTCTCATCAGCAACACCAACCAAGTCTACTTTGCCTCTGTCCTTGGAATGGACAACGAGGGCATGGTGGCTATGTTTGAAGCTCTCATTTCTTCCGGCCTTAATGGGTTTTTGGGTTGTTCCTCGGTCGTTTATGAAGCTGCTCTGGTAGATTTCTTTCAAAACGCTTCAGTCAGGGACGGTCAGGTTGTCAGTACCGTACAAGGGAAACCCGTGGAAATTTCAGAAGAGCTGTTTGCAAGGACTTTTGAGTTACCGATGGAAGGACTGACGGATATGCATGAGGTACCAAAAGATTTAGTATTTGATGCGAGAAGTGAGTTATCTTTTAATGGTGAACAGTTGAGCACTTCCTGCAAGAAGCGGGAAATGAAGATTGAATTCAGGCTGTTGAATGATATTCTGGCCAAATCGGTTACTGTGAAGGCTGGGTCCTTCGATGCTAAGCGCTTTTTGATGATGTCTCCTATCAATGGAGGAGTCCAAATCAACTGGGGCAGATTACTGTTTAATATCTTCAAGGACATGGTAACGCCTAGGTCTAGGAAAGCCAAAGGATATGCGTACAAATTTGTACTTTGTTGAAGAATGTATCGGAGCTGGAGTTGGGTGATTCTAAGGAGTTCCCTCCTCTCAAAATTTTGACTGCCAAAACTGTGAGCAGGTATATTTCTATCAACAACAAAATTGCTGTTGAGGACGTGGAGGATGAGACTCGGGTGAAGAAAACACCCATGAAGAAGGTTGTGTCTAGGAAAAGACCAGCTGCTGCAGTTGTGGAACCGGCTGTGAAGAGAAAGAGGACTCTAGTTGGAAACGCTGCTGACGTAGCTAAGGACTCAGCGCTTGTGACAGTGGCACAAGTGGTTGTTCTACTTCAAATCGTTGCACCAATTTTTGATGTGCCTCCTGCTCCAAAAGAAAAAGTTCTGATATGGGCAGAAACATATTCGACCAAGGTAGCTATTCAGCGGCGAATGTATATACTGACCAAGTACAGAGAGTTGTTTCTTCAAAAGTTTCTGGAGGCTAGACGTTCAAATTTTATTTTTGGATAGCCTTTTTCAGCCATTGACCTTAAGGTACTAGATATGTTGTCTAATCTTCATATGTTTGTCATAGAGGAGTTGAAGACACAGATGCGGGAACACGGCTTACAGTGGGAAGACGTGTTGCTCAAGATTATTTGAAGGTGCCAAACGTGATCGTGGTGCTGTGATCGCCCGATCAAACACCAATACTAAGTCTTCTTGCTGGATTAGAACCATGATCCTAGTTAATGGATCTTGGTTCATTGAAGAATGTGGTGATTATTGGAAGCCTATACCCCGGAAAATCGTTTGTAGTGAAATTTTGCCTCAGCTTTCGTATGTAGATACTCTTCTGCCAGTTAGTGATTTTCACAAGCTGCTTCGAAAACGATGGGCAGATGTGTGTATCGACGCTGTACAGTTTTCGTTAACTGGGGTTTTGCAGCCGGTTGGGACTGTCAAGTTTTGCAGGGACATTGTTGTCCAGAGTTCAGTTGTAGATATTTTCGAGAAGCTTCCGACTGGTTTTTGCAGCATCTTCAAACAGGGTAGAGATAAAAATTGTTTTGTTAGTTATCTTGAAACTTCTGTTTCACAGTCAGTTTTATAGAAATCTTCTTCAGGTTCCGATGAGCTGACTGTATACTACTCTCCTTCACCAAGATCTGAGGAATTCATTTCTTCTTAACCCCCTGTCTTGTGTACATCTGATTCAGTTGAACATACGGCACAAGAACCACTTGTACAGGGAGACACATATCTTATTGCGGATACTGTAGAGCCGATTGTATAGGTCGCATCAGATTCTATTCCTACAGATACAGTTTTTGATCAGGATGATAATCAAAGATCAGATTCTAGTTCAAGCTCTTCCTCCAGTCATGATTTGATGGATGTTCATGTGGATACCCTTGTGAATTTTACTTCAGAAGAAATTCCTCTTGGTACCGAGACAGCTGTTGCTCCGACTCTACCACCGACTACTGATATCACTCCACCAAATTTCTCAGAATCATTTGCTCAGATCCGTGAATCTATATCTCAGCTATCTGGTAGACAAGCACGAACCCAGCGCGACATTGGAAATCTTGAGCACATTCTCTTATCTCAGGTCAAGCATCTAGATATAGCCTTTAATGACGCGTTCACTCAACAAGATCAAACCTTGTGAGGTGTTCTAAGAGTGTTCTTCAGGACGTAAGGAATGAGATAAATGTTTTATCAGTTCAGTTGAATGAATTTAAGAAGGCCGTTTGAACTCAGGGAGTGCTCTTAACGACAGATGTTGCTGATGTCCGAAAGGAGGTCAAATAGCAGAAAGCTGAATTATTTACGGAACTAGATGAGCGGCTAGCTACAATTCAAAGTGATTTGCTAGATTTCTGTGCGCAAGCACAAGAAAATCATCTTAACCTTTCCACCCAGCTTGGTTACCTTGTTGACTATATCAATCGGGGCGGTGATGTCAAAAAGGGGGAAAGTAGTAGCAGCCGTCTTCAGCCTCCTCCGGATGATAAATACAGAGGTTCTGGTGGTAGTAGAGGTGATAGGAGTGGATCTTCTAGAAAAAGATATTTCAGCAGTGGTGGTGGACCTCAGAGGAGGAGTGCTGAATACTGGTTTGGAGGAAAATAATCAGTTTTTGTATTTTCAGTTTGCTGTACAAACCTTTTGTACTCAACATATTTCGTTTATAAAATTTTACCAGATTTGAAGCAATTTATTTTTGCCTCTCTATATAAGTCATAAGGCTGCTAAGTTTTGTCATCACCAAAAAGGGGGAAATTGTTAAGATAAAATTTATAAGTTGTGGTGATAACAAAAATAAGACAAGAACTGGATTTAAGGAAACAATCTGGACAATCAGACATCTCAGTTATCAGTTACGTTGTTGGAGAAAGTATTATCAGCTCTCGGGACAGTAGTTCACATATCGAGTATTCAGATGTTGATTAAAAGGCTACGGAATCAGATTCTGGTATTTAGATCAGTTATTAAGCTATCGGGTCGAATTTATAAGTTGTGGTGATAACAAAAATAAGACAAGAACTGGATTTAAGGAAACAATCTGGACAATCAGACATCTCAGTTATCAGTTACGTTGTTGGAGAAAGTATTATCAGCTCTCGGGACAGTAGTTCACATATCGAGTATTCAGATGTTGATTAAAAGGCTACGGAATCAGATTCTGGTATTTAGATCAGTTATTAAGCTATCGGGTCGATTAGTTCAGTTATCGGGTCATTACTTCAGAAGCGAATGTATTCAGATTCTGAGTAACCGGAATCAGATGTGATTACTTGGGAACTATTCAGATATCGGGTTATTTAAGCAACGGAGCTTTCAGATATCGGGACAGTATTTTAGTTGTTATACTCAGATGTTGCAAGTACTCAGATGTTGCAAGTATTCAGAAGTCGCAAGTATTCAGATGTTGCAAGTATTCAGAAGTCGCAAGTATTCAGATGTTGCAAGCATTCAGATGTCTCTATGTATTGAAATGTGACATAGTTACGTATACACAAGAAGCGATTTTTCTCAGATATGATACATATAGAGAGCTATTTACTTCAAGGGAGAAAGAACTGTTAAACGAAAAGAGCTTTCAGATGTAAGCTACGAACACATTTGTAACGGAATCATACAAATGCCTGGAATTAAGGAGACAAAGTCAGAGCTATTTTGGGTAAAGGTACATAGTACGCAGAGTGATTTATACGATGTTTGCCCATTTTGTTATATGAGAAAATTTAGCAATGACGAGCGCGGTTTACCTTTCATGGTACGATACGATGCAGAGGAGAATATTTTACAGGATACTTTTACTGACCGTTGTGGACAAAAAGTATAAATAGCTGAAGTTTCAAATGAAGAAGGCTCTCTTGGTAGTCACTCTTACAGTCTGTTTGTGCTCTCAGTGATTTTATTTTAAAAAAAGCTTTATTCCTCACTCTGGGATTTCAAAAAGTATTCGAAAATATCCCAAGTCCCAGAATCTCAATCTCGAAGAACTTTCAAGTTCAAGCCTTCATAGTTTTACCTTCGAGATATCTTCTGGTTTACCTTTGTAAACATTTCTTGTTGATATAAGAACCAAAAGATTTACAACACTCACTATATTGTACTTCATTGTATTATTCAAATTTGAGTCTGTAACAAACGAGCTACGTGAAGCCGTTTGAAAAACCAAGCTAGTTGTAAACAGCAGCTGCGTCTGCGTGTATTGGTGATAGATAGGAGTTCACTTGGAGCATGGCTCGGTGACTGGGTGTAGACAGAAAGCTGTGTGCATCAAATTCTTCTAGTGATACCTCCGTGCAAAGGAAGAAGGGGAGACGTAGGATTTGATATCCGAACTTCCAGAAACAAACTCTGACCCTTGCACTTTTAATTATTTGCATCGTATTTGCATTTACACTGTTCACTGGTTAATCGACTTATTTCCGCACGTTTACTGTTAGTCGAGAATCAGCTTTTGGACCGAGATACCTTAAATCTGGTAACACAGATTTAAGTTAAGCGTGGCTCTTGTAAAAATTGTTTTAAGGTTTCGAAAATTTAAAATCTCAAGGAGTTCATTCAACCCCCCCTTCTGAACTCCTAGACCCGTTTTCGATCCATATTGATCCTATCAGTGTCGGTGAGTTCTCACACAACTCACGTGGGCTATTACACAGCCAAAAACACCGAACCCTCAAGTTGCGTATATTTAAGGAATTTCGAAAGATAAGCAGCACGCAACAAGGCAATCGGATCGCGCATGAAACACACAAGCAGCTCTGCGAGCTGGTTCATCATATGCGATCTGGTTTATTTGTAACTTGAGCTGTAATAGCTCTGTGTTCTTGAATTCTAAGTGCATCGAGATACAGATTGAGTAATGAAATAAAATCATGAGGAAACAACTCAAACTGAACTCTTATAATCGAAAGCTTATTAACAATTTTAATCACAGTTGTAAAATATGCAATGCGTATGAATGCAAGAAGCTGTAAATAAAGAATACGCTGAATTTGTTATGGAAGTTCGGAGCTGAATCTCCTACGTCTCCCCTTCTTCCGCAACGGGAAGGATCCAATAGAAGACTTTGATTACAACTGTGACACCCAAACCCAATGGGGCCACGAGAATTGGAGTAAACAAAAATTTTCGAATAAAAGAAGGGCTAAAGGAAGATTTGTTATAAGCTGCATCTCTTATAACTCAAGGGAAAACAAGGCACAAAACAATTCGAAAGTTCAGCAGATACTCAAATACGCGCGCTACTGCTAAAAGCTTTTGCGGAAAACAGGGTATTTCATATAACTTTGCAAATGCGGTTTACAACAGCTGTTATTTGAGATAAATATACAACCATTGCTACTGATTTAATACAGCACAACCTAATCAAAACAATATAACTATGACACGGAAAACGTAGGCCTTGGATAAACACAACGCCACCCATCTGCTGATTCAAGTTCCACCTGCTGTTCCTCCATCAGCTGTCGTACCTGTACCATTTTAAAAGCTAGTGAGCCTAAAGGCTCAGCCAGTAAAATCTGAGTAGTAACAATTTCATAAAACGCAGGCAGACATCTGTACAATGCATATGTTAAGGAACTTCAATTTACAATACCATTTTCATAAACATATCAATGGCAGAAACAGGGGAACATAGCCCAGTTTCTCATTTCTTTCAATTCCATTTTCAGTTGATCATGGCATATAAGTTCTATTTGGTCCGTGTTGCACTTTGATCAAAATGACTTCCGATATCAGTTTAGCATATAGCTCATATGAAAGGGCAGTCGACATCTAGACAACTGCTCACCCTTCTCCTTGGTGACCTTAACTGTCTATGCCATAATCTAAAACATCTTTTGTTCCTTAACAATCCTTTCTTTAAAACATTTCTTTTCAACATCGGGTTCCATCATTTTAAACATTTGCTTCCCATTTTTAAAACTTTACTGAGTATTGAATTCGACTTTGAAAACATATCGTTAAACTGGAACTGATTGAGAGAAAAACCAGTCGAAATAAATAGTACCAGTCGCAAGACTAATACCTGCTGAAATGAAAAGAAATACATCTGCTGGTGAACAGTACCAGTCGCAAGAATAAATATAAAATGAAACGATGTCGTTTGGGGCGATCAGCAGATGAATACAAAACTACCTGCTGATCTTTGAATAAAGTGAAACGGTGTCGTTAGAGTGATCAGCAGACGAAATAAAACTACCTGCTGATCTTTGTAAAACTAATTGAAACGACTTCGTTAGCACATCAATCAGTCGCAAGGAAAAGTGCTAACACGATTATATAAATGAATAGTACCAGTCGCGAGACTAGTACCTGCTGAAATGAAAGAAATACATCTGCTGGTGAACAGTACCAGTCGCAA
>KV019605.1:122402-140355 GCA_001598015.1 Dorcoceras hygrometricum | reverse complement strand
TTGAGCAACACACAAATTCTTCTGGAAATTTCTTTTGAAGAACACTTTAAACTTTTCTTTGCAAATGATGAAAATCTTACTTTAGAAACAAGTATTTATATGAAAGGGATTAGTGGCAAGCTACTTGTGAAATCAAGCATGACACACTCCTAAAAGTTAGTAAAATTCCCTTCATATTATTTTAATTTATAAAACACCAAACCCTTTTCAAAAGAAATCATTTTACCTCCTTAAAATATTTTACAATCAATTTCAAACCAACTTGTGCATTGCTCTTTGGAGTTACCTGCTGGAATCAGCTGCAGCGCGACCTTACCTGCTGAAATGAACAATTCAGCAGATACATGATAATTAAAAATTGCCAAAATGGCCCATATGCTTTATGAAATGCATAATTATGGTCCTAAGGATTTTTGGGGCGTTACAACATTATTGCCCAGGTAATTACTGAAACTGCACAGGTGGATACAGATGTTGAGAAACCAGTGGGTTCAAGAGCTAATACTATACCAGATATTGGTGAAAAATTTGTTGATGAAACAGCTGTTGAGGAACAGATGATACAGCGGTCTGATGAGACTGAGGACAGGATAGGTATTTCATTTGCTGAATTTGCTGCTCTCGATTTTCTAGTTTTCACCAGTGAAACCGATCGTCTGTTTGAAAGGGGGAGTGAGTCAAAGGATAAATTGGAGATGTCCGCGTCTAAGCAACCAAGTCAGATTTCTGAATCAAAGAACAGTGCTGTTGAATCTGCTTCAGTGGCTTACTTCGTGGAGGAACCTATAGAGGAAACTGAGCAAAATCATGGAACAGATATAGCAGATGCTGTTCCAACTACTGACGCAAAAATATTTGATGATGAGTCGATGACTCTTGAGGAACACCTGTCGACGATTCCTGACGGTTCCTCATTGCCTTCCACCACTGGGGAGGTAACCAAAATTCAATTTGAAAGAGTATCACCATCAGGGGAGTTGATGAAGGAGACTGGTACAAGGCCAGTCTTCCCAAGATTCTTTCTGCTGGTAAGGGGAAGGTGTAACGACCAGATCTTTTTAAAGTCCACAATTAGTAATTTATGATATTTGAGGGATTACAATGCTATTTTATTCAATCCATGAATTGATCAATTTTCAGATTTCATGACATGTGCATTCAGATTTCAAGTTTTGCACGTGCAGATTTCATGTCTTACTCAATGTTCAGCTTTCATTTTATTATGAGTTGATATTCAAATGTTAAGAATGCAATTATAGCAGATGTCTAGTAAATTTCTACAAGCCAATTGAATCTTTTGTTTTAATAAAAACGTTCGGGTTCATTGTGCATCTTTTATTTTAAAACAGTGTACGCTTTTTAGTGGATTTTGGCATATTGATTAAACGTGTCTTCATTCATTAGACATTTTAAAGCATATAAATAGGATGTTAAGCTGCTTCATGCATCATTATCTTCAAATTAAATTATTTAGAAGCGGTGCTCTCTTGGAGGAAGCCGAACAAAATCTTTTCAAAGCTTTTAAAATAAACAGGCGGTGCGTAAAAGTTTGCTGGGTTTGCTGCTGTTGTTGTGTTAAAGAATTCAGGCAAGTAAACTCTGTTTCTTGCTCAGTCAATGGAAAACATATATTCAATTCTGTTTTATATGTTTATGTATGTTTTAAAGAAGAGGAAGATGGCTTCGGCTGTTCTTCAAGAAAAACCAGAAGTTCATGCTCTGTTTTTGCAAAAGTTACGTTTACTGTAATTTTGTTTCAAAAATGTTTTAGAAAATGGTTTAATGATGTTCGTTTGGAAAATCCTTGAGTTTTTCAATGATTCATTCATCGAAGTAGCTTACAAGTAGCTTATTCGATTTTCCCAGAAATTTCGTAAGATATTTTGAGTTCTTCAGAAGAAGGTAACCGTGATAATTCATGTTTATCCACATGGTTAAGTATGAAGTCTGGTTCTTATACCATCACTGAATTTCTATGATAAACAGATTTCTAAGAATATAGGTCCGTTTACGTGTTAAGTTAAGTTCAGATTTCTATCGTTGTTCATGAAATCTGAAGTGTTTCTTCTTCGTTGAAATACTTATGTTCATTCAGATTTCACTTATTCCTTTAGTTCAGATTTCTCCCTTTTATATATGAGGTCTGGTATAGAGCAGATTTCTTTTATAAATTGTTGACTTCTGAATTGACCGTTGACATCTGGTTTCTTCGTTACTAGCATGACATCTGATTTACTCGTTTAGTTGGGTAAAATCTGGTGACGTCATTCATAGTTGCGTTGACATTTGGTTGACCAACAGAGATCTGGTTTGTTTCTTCTTCATCGAGACATTTACGTCTAAACCAGCTTTCATCCTTTACTTCTTCAATACTTCTTCAATTGAGACAGAAAGCATAGATTCGGATTCCTCATTCATTTCCGAATCATTTCAAAAGATTTATTCAATTTAATTGAAATATCAAGTAGTATTTTTGCTCAGTTTTTATTTTCGCAAGCTTTACAGAGAAATCCTTTACAGTTCCAGAACATCATTAGACAAAAGAAAACCAGTAAACGTTAAGAGTAAGAAAACAGATTTCACGAAAGAAAGAAAGAGCAGAATGTTTTAAGAAATGTTTTAAGACATGACAACAAAAGCGTCCCCAGGAAGGATCAGGTTTACGGTTGACGAACTGTATACCACTTCAAAACCCAAGGAAGGATCAGGATTATGGATCGACGGATCTATATACCCCTTCAACAATGAGCCATAATGCTAAGACTGATATCAGGAGTTTGATCAAACGAAATGGACCAAATGTTTAAAGTGTTGTCATAATCCCAGAAAAAAAATTCTAGAGCACAAGTGTGATTTTAATCACAGCTCTAAGGAATGTTTTAAGGAAAATGTTTTCAGAATTGAGTTATGTTTTATGCTTTCGTTTCTTCCAGATTTATCTGTATTTTTTACGCTTGTTTATTCTTGAGCGTATTTAAAGTTTCAGACTCCAGTATGTACTAGTTAATGAATAGTTTTATTTTATGTTGATACTTCCAGACTTTACCTGCTGGGCCTTTGGCTCACTAGTTCCCATTGAGTGCAGGTAGTGAACAGTTAGGAGCTGGAGGGAGCTGAACAGAAAGGAAGGAGGTGTTTATCGTGGATATCTGATTTCACAGTTCCTTTCCGTTCCAGATTTCACGTTTTCCTTTTTGGGTTACCTAGTATTGTACAGAAACTTTTGCTGTCGTTTTGTATCATGACAGATTTCTAGTTTAGTTATTTGTAGAAATCTGTTTCAGACTTCATTATGGAAGGATGTAAACCATTTTATTTGATGTACCAGATTTCTAGTTTCCGCGCCTTTCAATTGTAACATCTGATTCTCATTCACCTCGTGAATTGGAATATTATTCTCATTTCAGTCCATAAAGTTAGTAGCGATCCATCATTTCGATGTTTGAAAATTTTTATGACTTGCAATTGAACCCCAAAACTTTTAAATTCCATTAAGAAAAGTATGGGTCGTTATAGTTGGTATCAGAGCAATGGTCCTTGAGATAAACACACTTCCAGTCTAAGCAGATCTCTCCAGTCACTTCAATTGTGAGTTTTAATTAGTGTTTTAGCATGTCATAATCTCTCATAATAGAATTGTGGTGGATTTGGACTACCCTTTACAGATATGTCAGGACGAGGTAGAGGAAGAAGGAATTTTGTCGAAGGAGATAATGAGTCAGAAGGCATTAATCCAGTACTCAATAGTATGGCACAACTGCTAGAACGATTAGTTGATCAAACCTCCAATGGGAATTGTCATTCGTCGAGTAGAATTATTAGTAGAGAAGATCCCCAGGAGAAGTTTAGGAGGCAGAGACCTCAAGAATTTTCTGGCACTACCGATCCCCTAGTGGCAGAAAGCTGGATTAAATCTATGAAAGTGATATTTGACTATCTGCATCTAACAGAATTCGAGAGACCCCGTTGTGCAATTTATATGCTGAGGGGAGATGCTATGATGTGGTGGTAAGGAGCCAAGTTAACGGTGGACTTGGAAATTCTTACCTGGGAAGAGTTTAAGAGAGTCTTATTCGAGCAATATTTTACTTTTGATGTTTGAGAGCAATTGCAGGGTGAATTTCTAACTCTCAAACAAGAAGAAATGGCGATGCGAGATTATATCGTAAGTTTGAGAGGGGATGTTATTTTGTTCCACTGATAGGGACAAATGCAGATGCCAAGCTTCGCCATTTCATCAATTTGTTGAAGCCCATGATTAAGCATGATGTTAGGTTGGCAGAACCTATAGATTACAGGGCCGCTGTTAACAAAGCTTTGCGGGCAGAACAAGATTGGAAAGCAATCGATGACGAAAGGCAATTAAAGAGGCAAGCGTTTCAGCAGAAGGGTCGAAGGAAATTCATGAAACAAAACAACAATCAACAATGATCGCAAGGGAAAGGACCAATTGCTGCACAACCCATCTCTGCTGTTCCAAATACAGGGAATAGACAGCCATGTCCTACTTGCAAGAAAAATCATAAGGGGCAGTGTCTTCAGGGACAAATGTATGTTATACTTGCGGTAAACCAGGCCACATGTCGAGAAATTGTCCCCAGAAACAACAACAACTCATTACCAGTAGGGCATATGTGATGATTACTGAAGAAGCACCAACAGATACCACCTTGGTGACGGGTAAAATTTCTGTTGATAACATGTCTACCATAGCATTGCTAGATTCTGGTGCAACTCATTCGTTTGTATCAAATAAGTTCTCTAAGAAATTGTTTATTAACCAATAGAGGTAAAAGTAGGATACTGTGTTCAGGTTCCTACAGGAGAAAGCATAGTAACCAATTGGGTGATTCGAAACGTAGAACTTAAATTGCAGGGAATTATTGTTTATGCAGATTTGATAGTATACCCATGATTGAGTTTGCTTTTATTTTGGGAATAGACTGGTTGACTAAGTACGAAGCTGTCATAGATTTTAAGCAGAGATCTGTTGATATTAAAATGCCAGAGGGAAATTCTTTTTCATTCAAAGCTGGTAAATATGAGAATGCTCTTAAGATAATATCAGCAATGAAAGCTCAGAAGTGTTTAAGAAGCGGATGCCAGGAAGTTTTAGTGAATGCCATAACATTAGAATCCCAAAAGAAAAATAAGTTGGAAGATGTTCAGGTCGTGAGAGAATTTCTAGATGTCTTTCCAACAGATGTCACAGGTTTACCTCCAAAGTGGTAATTGGAATTCACTATCGAATTAGAACCAGAAGCTGCTCCAATTTCGAAGCCTCCTTATAGACTTTCTCCTAAGGAAATGAAGGAATTAAAAGACCAGATCCAAGATTTATTGGATAAAGGATTCATTAGACCCAGTACTTCACCTTGGGGTGAACCAGTGCTATTCGTGAAGAAGAAAGATGGAAGTATGCGCCTGTGTATCGATTATAGAGAACTGAATAAGTTAACGATTAAGAATAAGTATCCTCTCCCTAGGATTGACGATTTATTCGAACAAGTACGAGGAGCTGCAGTATTTTCCAAGATAGACCTAAGATCTGGTTATCACCAGTTATGGGTAAAAGAAGCAGACGTCTACAAAACAGCTTTTAGGACAAGATATTGCCATTATGAATTTCTAGTTATGCCTTTTTATTAACTAATGCGCCATCTGTGTTTATGGATTTAATGAATCGGGTATTTCATCCTTTCCTAGATAAATTTGTGATAGTGTTCATAGATGATATTTTGATTTACTCAAAAGATAAAAGTGAACACGAAGAACACCTTAGAGAAGTTTTGCAGATTTTAAGAAATAAACAGTTATTTGTTAAGTTTAGCAAATGTGAGTTCTGGATTGAGAAAGTTGTATTTTTGGGTCACATTATTTCGAAAAATGGAATAGAAGTAGATCCTTCAAAAGTGTAAGCTGTTCGAGATTGGCCTATGCCTAAGAGTGTCATAGAAATCCGTAGTTTCTTAGGACTTGCAGGTTATTATCGAAGGTTTATTAAAGGATTTTCGAAAATTGCTGTTCCTTTAACCGCATTAACTAAGAAAAATTTTAAGTATGATTGGACTCAGGAATGTCAGTCCAGCTTTGAGAAGTTAAAACTTGCGTTAGTTGAAGCCCCTGTTCTAACATTACCATCGGAGAAAGGGAATTTTGTGATTTTTACAGATGCATCGAAGACAGGGCTAGGAGCTGTTTTAATGCAAGAAAGAAAGGTGATTGCTTATGCTTCGAGACAATTGAAAATTCACGAGAAGACTTATCCTACGCACGACCTTGAATTAACAGCAGTAGTTTCGCATTAAAGATCTGGAGGCACTATCTTTACGGTGAGAAATGCGAAATTTTTACAGACCATAAAAGTCTTAAGTATTTCTTTACCCAGAAAGAGCTAAACATGAGGCAGAGGAGATGGCTCGAATTGGTTAAAGATTATGATTATGTAATTAGCTATCACACCGGTAAAGCTAACGTAGTAGCAGATGCGTTAAGTAGAAGGAATGTGGGGTTGGCATAGATTTCAGTTCAGATTCCTCTAGCATTGGAGATTAACAGGTTTGAACTGGGAATAGTTAAAAAGGAGAACACTGCTAAGTTATCTGTTCTCACAATTCAATCAACGTTAAAAGATAGAATCAAAGAAGGTCAAGCGAAAGACGATCAACTCCAGAAATGGAAGAAGCAAGATGAAAATAGAGGAACAAATCTGTATGCGGTGAAAGAAGGAATTGTTAAATACCAAGATCGATTATGGGTACCGCGCACAGATAATTTGCACAATGAGATTATGAACAAAGCCCATAACTCGCCGTATTCAATTCATCCACGAGGATGTTTAAGGATTTGCAAGCTCTGTTTTGGTGGCCAGGGATGAAACGTGACATTTTTAGATTCGTCGCTGAATGTCTAACATGCCAACAAGTTAAAGCGGAACACCAAAGACCTGCGGGAATGTTAAAACCACTTCCTATACCTGTATGGAAATGGGATAACATAGCAATGGATTTCGTAGTAGGATTACCTAGAACAGTTCAAGGCTTTAATGCAATTTAGGTAATAGTTGATAGATTAACTAAGTCTGCACATTTTCTTCCTGTAAATACAACTTACGATTTGAATAAGTATGCAGAGTTGTATGTTAAGGAAATAGTCAGACTTCATGGGATACCAAGTTCTATGGTATCTGATGGAGATCCCAAATTTACTTCAAGATTCTGGAAAAGTTTACACCAAGCCTTAGGAACAAAATTAACTTTCAGTACAGCATTCCATCCACAAACCGATGGACAATCAGAAAGAGTAATCCAAATACTGGAAGATTTATTACGGGCTAGTGTTCTTGATTTTGAAGAAAGTTGGGATTCTAAACTACCGTTAATTGAGTTTACCTACAACAACAGTTACCAAGATTCGATAGAAATGGCACCATACGAAGCTCTGTATGCAGGAAATGTAGATCACCAATTCTTTGGGATGATGTAGGTGAAAGAACTGAGATTGCACTGGATATTGTAGAACAGACTTCAGAAGCAATTAAAAGAATACGTGAAAGAATGAAGACTGCTCAAAGTAGGCAGAAAAGTTACGCAGACAATCATCGTAGAGATCTGAATTTTGAGATAGGAGATCACGTGTTCCTAAAGATTTCATCAATGAAAGGTGTCTTGAGATTTGGAAAAAAAGGAAAGCTAAGTCCCAGATATGTTGGACCATTCCAGATCTTAGAACGAGTTGGAACGTTAGCGTATCGTTTAGCGGTACCTCCTCAGATGTCTACTGTACACAACGTGTTTCATATTTCAGCGCTTAGAAAATATATCACGAATCCTTCGCATGTGCTCAGATATGAACCTATTCAGTTAGAACCAGATTTGACTTACGAAGAAGTTCCACATCAGATTTTAGCACAAGAGAATCGTAAGTTAAGAAGCAGAACTATTCCTATGGTTAAAGTGCAATGGACAAATCACTCAGAAAGAGAAGCAACTTGGGAAGTTGAGTCTGATATGAAGAGAAGCTACCCAGATCTCTTTAAGTAAGTAATTTTGAGGACGAAATTCTTTTAAGGGGGGGGGGGTGTTGATTGTAACGACCAGATCTTTTTAAAGTCCAGATCTTTTTAAAGTCCACAATTAGTAATTTATGAGACTTGAGGGATTACAATGCTATTTTATCAATCCATGAATTGATCAATTTTCAGATTTCATGATATGTGCATTCAGATTTCATGTTTTGCGCGTGCAGATTTCATGTCTTACACAATGTTCAGCTTTAATTTTATTATGAGTTGATATTCAAATGTTAAGAATGCAATTATAGTAGATGTCTATTCAATTTCTACAAGCCAATTGAATCTTTTATTTTAATAAAAACGTTCGGGTTCATTGTGCATCTTTTATTTTAAAACAGAGTACGCTTTTTAGTGGATTTTGGCATATTGATTAAACGTGTCTTCCTTCATTAGTCATTTTACAGCATGTAAATAGGATGTTAAGATGCTTCATGCATCATTATCTTCAAATTAAATCATTTAGAAGCGGTGCTCTCTTGGAGGAAGCCGAACAAAATCTTTTCAAAGCTTTTAAAAGAAACAGGCGGTGCGTAGAAGTTTGATGGGTTTGCTGCTGTTGTTGTGTTAAAGAATTCAGGCAAGTAAACTCTGTTTCTTGCTCACTCAATGGAAAACATATATTCAATTCTGTTTTATATGTTTATGTATGTTTTAAAGAAGAGGAAGATGGCTTCGGCTGTTCTTCAAGAAAAACCAGAAGTGCATGCTCTGTTTTTGCAAAAGTTACGTTTACTGTAATTTTGATTCAAAGATGTATTAGAAAATTGTTTAATGATGTTCGTTTGGCAAATCCTTGAGTTTTTCATGATTCATCCATCGAAGTAGCTTACAAGTAGCTTATTCGATTTTCCTAGAAATTTCGTAAGATATTTTGAGTTCTTCAGAAGAAGGTAACCGTGATAATTCATGTTTATCCACACGGTTAAGTATGAAGTCTGGTTCTTATACCATCGCTGAATTTCTATGATAAACAGATTTCTAAGAATAGAGGTCTGTTTACGTGTTAAGTTAAGTTCAGATTTCTATCGTTGTTCATGAAATCTGAAGTGTTTCTTCTTCGTTGAAATACTTATGTTCATTCAGATTTCACTTATTCCTTTAGTTCAGATTTCTCCCTTTTATATCTGAGGTCTGGTATAGAGCAGATTTCTTTTATAAATTGTTGACTTCTGAATTGACCGTTGACATCTGGTTTCTTCGTTACTAGCATGACATCTGATTTACTCGTTTAGTTGGGTAAAATCTGGTGACGTCATTCATAGTTGCGTTGACATTTGGTTGACCAACAGATATCTGGTTTGTTTCTTCTTCATCGAGACATTTACGTCTAAACCAGCTTTCATCCTTTACTTCTTCAATACTTCTTCAATTGAGACAGAAAGCATAGATTCGGATTCCTCATTCATTTCCGAATCATTTCAAAAGATTTATTCAATTTAATTGAAATATCAAGTAGTATTTTTGCTCAGTTTTTATTTTCGCAAGCTTTACAGAGAAATCCTTTACAGTTCCAGAACATCATTAGACAAAAGAAAACCAGTAAACGTTAAGAGTAAGAAAACAGATTTCATGAAAGAAAGAAAGAGCAGAATGTTTTAAGAAATGTTTTAAGACATGACAACAAAAGCGTCCCCAGGAAGGATCAGGTTTACGGTTGACGAACTGTATACCCCTTCAAAACCCAAGGAAGGATCAGGATTATGGATCGACGGATCTATATACCCCTTCAACAATGAGCCATAATGCTAAGACTGATATCAGGAGTTTGATCAAACGAAATGGACCAAATGTTTAAAGTGTTGTCATAATCCCAGAAAAAAAATTGTAGAGCACAAGTGTATTTTAATTCACAGCTCTAAGGAATGTTTTAAGGAAAATGTTTTTAGAATTGAGTTATGTTTTATGCTTTCGTTTCTTCCAGATTTATCTGTATGTTTTACGCTTGTTTTTTCTTGAGCGTATTTAAAGTTTTAGACTCCAGTATGTACTAGTTAATGAACAGATATATTTTATGTTGATACTTCCAGACTTTACCTACTGGGCCTTTGGCTCACTAGTTTTCATTGAGTGCAGGTAATGAACAGTTAGGAGCTGGAGGGAGCTGAACAGAAAGGAAGGAGGTGTTTATCATGGATATCAGATTTCACAGTTCCTTTCCGTTCCAGATTTCACGTTTTCCTTTTTGGGGTTACCTAGTATTGTACAGAAACTTTTGCTGTCGTTGTATCATGACAGATTTCTAGTTTAGTTATTTTGTAGAAATCTGTTTCAGACTTTATTATGGAAGGATGTAAACCATTTTATTTGATGTACCAGATTTCTAGTTTCCGCGCCTTTCAATTGTAACATCTGATTCTCATTCACTTCGTGAATTGGAATATTATTCTCATTTCAGTCCAGAAAGTTAGTAGCGATCCATCATTTCAATGTTTGAAAATTTTTATGACTTGCAATTGAACCCCAAAACTTTTAAATTCCATTAAGAAAAGTATGGGTCGTTATAGAAGGCGCCCCTTCAGGAAAAAGATCCAATTAAAGGGAATCCGGCCAAGGAAATATTTTCACTGATTTGTGCCGATATTGAGTTACTTGTACAGCTGCGAGAACAAGTCATAGACGATGTAGATAAATTTTTTAATTCTTTCAGTTTCAAGAGATTGGCTTCTTTGAAGATCAAGGATATTTATGCGAAGGAAGAACAAGTTTGAATTGGGCAGAAACAGATTCAACTAGAATAGCTCTTCAAAAGAGGAGGTACACTCTAACTAAGTACAGAGAGCTGCTGCTCAGAAAATTTTTAGAGGCAAGGAAGACCAATTTTGTTCCTGGTGAATATTCTTCCGCCATCTATCTTAAGGTCTTGGCATGCTATCCAATCTTCATCTTTTTGTCCTGGAAGAGTTGAGAACAGAAATTCAAGCACACGGTCTTATATGTGAAATGACGTGTTGCTCCAGACTTTTTGAAGGTCCTGATCGCGATCGTGGCGCTGTGATCGCCAGATCCAACGAAAATATTGGATCTTCTTGTTGGATTCGAACCATGATCTGTGTTGATGAATTTTGGGTTATTGAGCCATGCGCTGATTACTGGAATTCGTTACCTCGGTGCATCTTTCAACATGAAATTTTGCCTCAGATTGCTTATGTAGATACTCTTCCTCCTGTAAGTGATTTCTTTAAGTTATTCAAGAAGAGATGGGCAGATGTCTGTATAGAAGTGACATAACTTTTTATGTTTGGTAAACTCTTTCCCGTGGGTTCACTCAATTTTTGCAGAACTCTTACTGTTGTTGAGCGAGCTCAACATTTTGATTCTCGCCGGCCGACCATCACTACTTGGGGTTGGTCCCAATTATGTACAGCTTTTCTGTGGTTTAGTTTGTTTGGTGGTTTGAAAACCGTTCATTTCAGCATTCTCCGTTCATCTGTTGTTTAAGTTATACCAGTTTTGGGAACTGCCAGCATTTTTGATACAGTTGTACAGTTAGCTCCAGTTCCTTCTCTTTCCGATACAACTTTTGATTCTGATGTACAGATGGATGCTATTCAAAATTCAGATTCCAGTTCAGATTCCTCCTCCAGTCATAATTTAATGGATATTCATGTGGATACCCCCGTGCTTTTCACTACGGCTGATGCTCTTCAAGGAACAAACACAGTTGTTAATCAGCCTCTCTTAATCTCTACTGCTCCTACTGCTACAGTTTTCACAGAGTCGTTCGCCCAGCTACGGGATTCTATCTCCAGTTCAGATTCCTCCTCCAGTCATGATTTAATGAATATTCATGTGGATACCCCCGTGCTTTTCACTACGGCTGATGCTCTTCAAGGAACAAACACAGTTGTTAATCAGCCTCTCTTAATCTCTACTGCTCCTACTGCTACAGTTTTCACAGAGTCGTTCGCCCAGCTACGGGATTCTATCTCTCAGATATCTATCAAGCAGGTGCGAACGCAAAGAAGTCTTGACGATCTCAAGAGCAAACTACTTTTTAAAATCGACAATCTTGCGAAAGCCTCTGCTGAAGCTCGAGATTAACAGACTCAATACATTCAGAATTCTATTAAGAGTGTTCCCCAAGAAGCCCGAACTCAAGGTGATGTTTTGTCATTTAAATTGAATGAATTTCAGAAAGGATCTCGTGCTCACCGTGCTCTCGTCACTACTGAGTTGGAAGTTATTCGAAAGGAGGTCAAGGCAATGGATGAGCAGCTTGCTACAATTCGGAGTGAAATGCTTGACTTCCGTGCACAAGCACAGGAAAATCATCTCAAACTTTCAACCCAAATTGGCTTCCTTGTAGATTATATCAATCGGGGTGGTGATGCCAAAAAGGGGGAAGGTGGTAGCAGCCGTCCTCAGCCGCCTCCGGATGACCAAAGCGGACCAAGTGGGTGCAGTGGTAGCAGAGGTGGTGGTGGTGATGGTAGCAGTCAAAGAAGAGACAGGGGTGGTTCTTCGAAGAAAAGACATTCCAGTAGTAGTGGAGGTGTTCATCACAGCAGTGGAGGTGGTGGACCAGTTGGACCTATAAGACGGGAAGCTGAATATTGGATTTGTGGAAAAGAGACAGTTTTAAGGATGTTCAGCATATTGTACAAATCTTTTGTACTTGATCAATTTCGTTTATAAAATGTTAGCAGACTTGAGCAATTTATTTTTGCATCTATAAGTCATAAAGCTGCTAAGTTTTGTCATCACCAAAAAGGGAGAAATTGTTAAGATAAAATTTATTAGTTTTGGTGATAACAAAATAAGACCAAGAAATGACCTTAAGCTTTCACAGAAGATTTCAGAAGTCATGACGGCATCCAATTGTATTGAAGATTTCAGACTTCGTGACGTCATACAAACGTATTGGGCTTTTCAGATCTCATGACGTCATGATTTTAAGTTACAGTTTCAGTTTCGAGAGTTCTAAGTTAAGGATTGACATCTGAGTTGACTTTTGGGAAGTATTCAGAACTGAGCAGAGTTAAGTATTCAGAGATTCAGTCTGTGTTGTCGGGTTGAAGCTTTCGAAACAGATTTGGTTATTTGGATCAGTTCAGATATCGGGAACAGTTATTCAGACTTGAATCTACAGTGAGAGATCTGTTGTTAGAAGCGAAGTGTATTCAGACTTGAGTAATAGATTGTGGTATATTGGTTTAGTTTCGAGTATTTCAGTTGTGAACAGTATCTACTTAGTTATTCAGATCTCAGTATTTCAAAAGTGGTTACAGAGCTACCAGAGCACACCAGATTTGAGGTTGTCAGAAGTGTTTTACTCAGACTTAGGAACATTATACTTTCAGAAGTCGCAGAAATTGCAAATATTTAGATATCTCTGTATATTCTGTTGTGACAGCTTCATATACACAAGCAGCGATGAGATAGCGATTCTCTTCAAGAGACAAAGAACTGATTAATGGTAACTCTCAGGCATAAGGAACGAACAACTTCAAATGCTATCACATGTTTAAATTGGAAAGAATCAATGATCATGTTTGAATCGTACAAATGCCTGGAATTAAGGAGACAACGTCAGAGCTATTTTGGGTAATAGTACACAGTACACAGAGGATGTTATACGATGTTTATCCAAATATGGTTATACGACAAATAAGCCCTGACGAAGCGCAATTTACCTTCAGTGGAGCAGTGTATGCGATTGTATGATACGATGAAGATATGCAGAGGAGAATAGTTCTGACCATTGAGAACAAAGAGTATAAAAGGCTGAAGAATTCAAATGATAAATCTCTCCGCTATCTTTTTCTCTTGACGCTATCAGTGTTTTACAACACTCACTCTTTGTCATCGAAAATCTCTCATACACTTACTGGAAATTGTCATTGCAAAAATATCCTAAGTCCAGTGTGTAAAACTCGAAGAACATTCAGTTCAGATTCATAGAGTTAATCTTCGAGTTATCTTCTGGTTTACATTTGTAAACAGTTCTTGTTGATAAAAGAACCCGAAGATTTACAGCACTCAATAGTTGTGTATTCCATTGTATGATCTTTTTGAGTCTGTAACAAACGTGCTACGTAAAGCTGTTTGAGTAAAATCAAAGTATTTGTAAACAGCAGCTGCGTCTGTGTGTATTTGGAGTTGCTAGTAGTTCACTTGGAGCATGGCTCAGTGACCGGGTGTTTACAGTGTCTGTACTCATCAAAGCCTTCTAGTGGAACCTTCCTGAAAAGGAAGAAGGGGAGACGTAGGATTTGATATCCAAACTTCCTTAAACAAATCTCTTGACCTTGAACTTTTACGTACTGCATTTATTTTCAGTTTAAACTGTTCACTGGTTAATCGAATTTTTCCGCACATTTATTGTTAGTCGAGAGATCAGCATTTTTACTGAGATACCTTAAATCTGGTAACACGGATTTAAGTTAAGCAAGGCGCTTGTAAAAATAGTTTTTAAGGTTTCGAAAATTTAAAAATACTTAGGAGTTCATTCAACCCCCCCCCCCCCTTCTGAACTCCTAAGGCTGTTTTTCGATCCATATTGATCCTATCACAATTCGTACCTCAAATCTCAGATTCTACCTCAATAGATCTCACCAGGGCACGGCAACCTCAGCCTGCTCAAGTCTGCTTCCTCACTGGTCTCGACAACGACAGCAGGGACTGCCTGTGAGCTCAAATCTGTCAGGGCATCTCATAACTTAGCTCAATTCTTGAACTCCTATAGCTCACTGCCTACGGTCAAGAACTCAAATCTGGTTCGACCACTAAGCAAGTGTTCTATCAGCTTAAACTAAGCTTAAACGGCAAGGAATAACTTACCCAGAAGCTCAGAAGAACTGAAAATCTCTCGGGTTCAATGTCGTGAAATTCTTCGAATACTGTAATTCCTTCGTGCTCCTCCTATACGCGGATCTACAACTCCAGACTGGTATCAATCAAAAGATCTAAGCAAGGCAAACCCACCGCCACCTGTCTTGCTCCGGACATCGGCGGAATCGACGGAAATCTTACGGATATGGGTTCGGTGAAGAGTAACTATAAAGGGTTAGCGAAAGAGAAGACAGGGAATATCGGGGTCGGAAAATATGCTAAGTGTTCGGCAACACTTGTATTTAAATCCCTGGGTCAAATGCTACAGTGGAAATAAACACCGACATATTCAGATCTCAGCATCAGATCCTAGCGCTATCAGGTCCTAGCGCCAAGGCACAAGTCCTTGAATCTGTTTCCAGCGCTAACTAAAATCTGAATTCTCAACGCTACGCGCACAAATAAACAAAACGGCGTCGCACGGTCTCACATCTGAAGTAGATCCCAGTGTTTATATCTGCTCATGCTCACTCAGATCTGAATAATGCTAATAACACTGGTCAACCCAGAAACGTTGACCAACACGTGTCCTCTCCTCGTTGTGTCAGGCCTCGTGCTCACAACAGATAAACACATGCGGAAGCTATCAAAAATGAGGGTAAAATTTTCGCTTTTAGGCCCGACGGTTTTAAACGTATAATTTAAAATACAACAATACTTAAAATAAGTTTCTCAATTCATAAACATTTAACAACAAATCATACATAAGTTCAACGTGTAAACAAACCAAGCCCCGGAGGGACATGGGGTCAAACCCCAGTACGGAGAGCAACAGATAAGCTAAAAGGAATGCATAAGATAAAATGCAGATGCTATGCATGAGACACCGAATAACAACGGAAGGCTCGACCCACGAGGGAGCTAAGGAACTCAAACATAGCTCCAAGGAAACATCAACAGCATACAGTGGTCACGGGGTGAGTTCATAGTGTGGTAGGGAGCCACTCGCCATGATACTACCCCCAATAACCAGATGTATCAACAACTCGACCTGCTGTTGCCTCGCCCAAGAACTGTGGTAGTCAACCACTCGTCTCATGGTGGCTAACGATCCCAGCAGGGAGATGAGAGTGCGGTATTGCCGCTCGCCCTCACAATCTGGTAGAAATTCAACGACAGCAACACAAGATACAAGGCTGCAAAATACGATACATAAGGACCCGAACAAATGCGTGAACAAATGCGTGTATGCAATTCGCAAGAAAACAGCTAACATAAACACCAATGAGCAGCAAGCAGTACACAGA
The DNA here is from genome assembly GCA_001598015.1 of Dorcoceras hygrometricum. NCBI lineage: Eukaryota > Viridiplantae > Streptophyta > Magnoliopsida > Lamiales > Gesneriaceae > Dorcoceras > Dorcoceras hygrometricum. The sequence continues at coordinate 124,203 of KV019605.1, read as the reverse complement.
TAAGTTCACCGAAACGTCCCCGCAGCCACGCATAATACCTCACGCCAAACCCAAGCTAAATCAAGCTCAAATCCGTACCTTAAACTCCTGAGCTAAACTTACCACTGAAAGGAAATCCCGAAGACTCTGGTAAAAGCCTGCTACTACAAAATTCACGAACTGGCAGCAACTTCTCGTTCCTCAACTAGCCACTTACAGCTTCTAAAACTGGTACGAAAAGGAAGAGCTTCACGAGAGGAGTCCAACACTACTTCAATTGTCCAAAACAACGGCCGGAGTCGACGGAAATCTACCGGAGAAGATCACAGTGAACAGTAACGAGGGTTAAGAAAACAGAGAACGAAAGGCTGGAAAATATTTCTAAGTATGGAAAACCGATAACACGAAAGAAGACCAAGTCTTCCTATAAATACAACTGGCAACTGCTGAAATCAACACCAACAAAAGTCCACCGACGAAATCAGCAGGTACCAACAAATCAGCTGGCACAAAAGAAATCAGCAGGAACACTACCCACGGCAGACGCAAGGAACCGCTGCTGATTCTCAAATCAACGCTAAAACAAATGCAAAATAACCCAACTACTGGTTCTCCAAAACGGCGTCGCAACAACTAATCCAAACGACGTCTCTTAGAATACGTGATTCTAAATACCAACTGCTGGTCATCCAGCAGCAACACACGAAACCACGCAAAGTGCTTCTTCCTGCTGATTCCAGCAGCAACATAAAAACGCAGCGTTGCCACTTACTCAAACGACGTCGCACCACAGACGTTAGCAAAACCAGCAGAAGCACTTTACCCAAAACCAATCATCTGCTGAAACTCCTAGCAATAGCTAAACGACGACGTATCCTCCTCGCTCTACAGGAAAGTTGACTCGCGTTGACATCGACATCTGCTGATCAACCAGCAGGAACATACACGCGATCTACCAGCTGGTACCAGACGCAACATCACGACGACGTCGCGCCAACTGACCTAAACGCGGTCGTTTTGCCCTCAACGCAAATATACTAACGCACCTGCTGATTACAACACACGTGTAACCAAACCTCACGCAACGACAGCGTTTCAGGAATCTCGCGCTAAAACGCACTTCTGCTGGTTTTCATCATCGACCAGCAGCTAGCTATAAACATCAGCTGACACACCAACCAGCAGGTACCTCTAATATGCGAAAAAAAAAAACTAAATCTCCAGAATTGTTCAACACACGAAAAGGAACCCGAAAATACAACTCAAACACTCAAAATAGAGATCTAAAACCTCTAATATGTATCGATTCATTCCAACAAAAATTCTAAATTACAAATCTAGGTCTCACATTTCTCCCCCACTAAAAAGGATTTCGTCCTCGAAATCACAATAACAACTCTGAATCAACAAACAACAGCAAGCTACAAACAGAACTCGCCCAACATCAGGCCAAGAGTTCAAGATAACTGAGCAAACAAATCACACTAACTAAGGAAGAAAAACAACAAAACCCACTAGCTACTCAAACAGATGCGGCCACTCGCGCTGCATCTTCATTTCCAGCTCCCAAGTAGCTTCTTCCCTACCATGTTTGCTCCACTGCACCATTACTAAAGGAATGGTCTTATTTCTCAACTGCTTCTCTTTTCTACCAAGGATCTGCAAAGGGTATTCTTGATAGCTCAACGACTGATCTAGCTCTACCTCGTCAGTTCCAAGCACATGAGACGGATCTGGCTCATATTCGCTCAACATCGACACATGAAACACATCGTGAAGAGAGGACAATTCTGACGGCAACAACAACCGATACGCTAAAGGG
>KV019605.1:98438-118433 GCA_001598015.1 Dorcoceras hygrometricum | reverse complement strand
AGTTTGCCCCTGCCGATATCAGCCCTGAGGAGCTGATAACGCTTAACCAATGGCGTGACGACGAGGTTAAAGCTCATTGCTATGTGATGGCATCGATGTCCAATGAAATGCAACGGCGCTTTGAGAAGACAAAGTATGCCTCTGCCATACTTTTTCATCTCAAGGAACTGTACGGGGAGAACTCTCGACATGAGAGGTTCACGACTGTCAAGGAGCTGATGACGAGCCGCATGCACGATGTGACTTCGGTCCGCGAGCATGGGGTTCGCATGATTGGGCTCGTTGAAAAGCTGTCGGGCCTTGATATCGCACTTCCACATGAGCTGTCTGTGGATGTACTTCTCCTCTCACTGTCTGCTGCATTTGACCCCTTTGTGGTCAACTTCAACATGAACAAGCTGGAAGCCACCCTTGAAGAGGTGGTGAACATGCTTGTAGTGTTTGAGGGGACTATAAAGAAGGACAAACCCGTCCTCCTTCTGGGTTCTTCTTCCTCTGTGAAGAAAGGGCCTAGACGCAAGAGCAAGAAGCGTTCTGCTCCTGTGAAGGAGGAGAAGTCTGCCAAGAAGCCGAAGACAAGGGCTTCTAAGCCTAACAAGAGCGAGGACGTTTGCCACCACTGCCACAAGGCTGGGCATTGGAGGAGGAACTGCAAGGAGTACCTCGAGCAGTTGCGAACTGCAAAAGGTATGTTCTATATTGAAATAAATGTCTCTGAATTCAACTTCTTGGGTACTTGATACCGGATGTGGATCTCATATCTGCAATGATTTGCAGGTGATGACAATAAGTCGACGTCTTAGAGAGGGTGAGACCCACTTGAGGCTTGGCAATGGAGCAAGGGTTGCTGCTATAGCTATAGGAGATGTTCATTTATTTCTGTTTTCAAATTTTAAGCTGTTGTTACGAGACATTTTATTTGTTCCTGAATTAATTAAAAACATTATTTCTATTCCTATGCTTGATAGAGATGGATATTCTTGTATGTTTGCTAATTCGATTTGCAATATTTACAAGAATGAATGTTTAATTGGAATTGGGGAACGCGAAAACGATCTATACACCTTAAGATTAAAAGACGTTCCAACTCGCGATGTCGAAACACACACAACAACGATTAAACGGAAACACGATAACTTGAACCCAGTGCAACTTTGGCACGCTAGGCTAGCTCACATTTCCCTAAGTAGGATGAACAAGCTAGTTAGGAGTGACTTGTTTGATCTGTCAGACATCAACTCCCTACCGACTTGTGAATCCTGTCTGAAAGGAAAGATGACCAAGCAACCCTTCAAGGGCAAGGGTGAACGTGCCCAAGACCTATTGGATTTGATCCATACTGATGTGTGCGGCCCGTTTAGTATTGGTACTAAATATGGTCACACATACTTCATCACCTTTACCGACGATTACTCTAGGTATGGGTACTTGTACTTGATGAAGTACAAGTATGAATCCTTTGAAAGGTTCAAGGAATTCAAGGCTGAAGTAGAAAATCAATTAGGCAAAATTATTAAGGCACTTCTATCTGATCGAGGTGGTGAATACTTGAGTACTGAGTTTCAAGACTATCTGAAGGAGAATGGGATTCTCTCACAGTGGACCCCTCCGGCCACACCACAGCTCAATGGTGTAGCGGAGCATCGTAATCGGACCTTGTTGGACATGGTTCGATCCATGATGAGCTTCACTGAGCTTCCGACCTCGTTTTGGGGCTATGCGCTCGAAACGGCGGTAATGTTGTTGAACAATGTCCACACCAAGGCAGTGGATAAGACTCCGTATGAGATATGGATGGGCAAACCACCCAAGTACTCATTTATGAGGATTTGGGGATGTCCTGTTTACGTGAAGCAGACAGTGGGAGATAAGCTGGATACGCGATCCATCTTATGCTACTTCATTGGGTATCCAAAGAATTCCATTGGATACTATTTCTACTATTCCAGGGAGACAAAAGTGTTTGTCTCTAGGAATGCCACCTTTATGGAAAAGGAATTTCTACTTGATAGAAAGGGCAAAATAGTAGAACTCGAAGAGGTTCGAGAACCAACTAAAGTGCCAAGTGAATCTCCCGCACCTACTGAGCCAGTACCAGATATGGTCGCACCTAGGAGATCCGAAAGGATTCCTAGGGCTCCTGAGAGATATGGTTTTCTCCTTGAAGATGATCAAGGTGATCAAGTTATTGGATCTGATCCAAGAACTTTCAAGGAGGCAATTTCCGATGCTGATTCTAACTTGTGGCTTGAAGCAATGCAGTCTGAGTTTGACTCAATGCATGCTAACCAAGTTTGGACTCTTGTTAACCCTCCCGAAGGAATCATTCCTATTGGGTGCAAATGGGTGTACAAGAGGAAACTTGGGCCTGATGGTAAGGTAATAACCTACAAGGCACGACTGGTCGCGAAAGGTTACACTCAAAGGCAAGGTGTTGACTATGATGAAACCTTATCGCCAGTCGCAATGTTCAAGTCGATTAGAATATTGTTAGCCATAGCCGCATGGTACGACTATGAGATATGGCAAATGGATGTGAAAACTGTGTTCCTTAATGGAAACATTAAGGAAGAGATCTATATGACGCAGCCTGAGGGTTTCACATCTGTTGGAAGCGAGCATAAGGTATGCAAGCTTCAGAGATCGATCTAAGGTCTCAAACAAGCATCACGAAGTTGGAACCTGAGATTTGATGAAACAATTAAGGAATTTGGTTTCATCAAGAATCCCGAGGAGCCATGTGTCTATAAAAAGGTAGTTAAAAGTGCTGTGACGTTCCTAGTACTTTATGTTGATGACATTCTACTAATTGGGAATGATGTAGGAATGTTGCAGTCAACTAAAGTATGGTTGTCTAGTAGATTTTCGATGAAGGACATGGGTGAAGCATCTTATATTCTTGGAATACAGATCTATCGGGATAGATCTAAACGGATGCTCGGACTCACCCAAGCTACCTACATCGATACCATACTTAAGAGGTTCTCTATGGAAGAGTCCAAGAGAGGACACCTACCTATGTTCCACGGGGTCACTCTATCCAAGTCTATGTGTCCAAAGACTGATGAGGAGATAGAGAGTATGGCACGTGTACCATATGCCTCGGCAATAGGTAGTATTATGTATGGCATGATCTCGACTAGATCGGATGTCGCGTATGCTCTGAGTGTCACGAGCCGCTACCAGGCCAACCCCGGCCAATTGCATTGGAAGGCTGTGAAGGATATTCTTAAGTACTTATGAAGGACTAAGAATATGTTCATGGTCTATGGGGGTGGTGAACTGAAACTGGAAGGCTACACTGATTCTAGCTTCCAGTGTGACGTGGATGATTCGAAATCAACCTCTAGATTTATATTCATGCTCAATGGTGGTGCTGTCGCTTGGAAGAGTTCCAAGCAAGACAACATCGCGGATTCAACCACTGAGGCTGAGTACATTGCAGCATCAGCTGCTGCTAAGGAGGCCGTTTGGATAAGGAATTTCGTCCAAGAGTTGGGCGTCATCCTTAATGGAGTTGGTCCAGTCCCGGTGTACTACGACAACACGGGTGCCGTTGCGCAAGCAAAGGAGCCTAGGTCTCACCAAAGATCCAAACACATACTGAGGAAATACCACATAATCCGGGATATTGTGGCTAGAGGTGACATAGCAGTTGAGAGAGTCGCCTCTGCGGACAACGTTGCTGATCCACTTACGAAGCCCTTGCCAGGACCCTTGTTTGAAAAACATCGCGAAACAATGGGACTGCGTCTGATGAGTAGTTGGCTTTAGGGCAAGTGGGAGATTGTTAGAGTAGATGCCCAACTAGCCAACTTGTGGCGTGTGGGTTTATAGACTCTTGTATGAAACAGTCTTTATATATGATATTCGCATTTATTTATATGGCGTTCTTTACTTTCATTATGTGTGTAATGATTTACAATTGCGTTGAGTAAAAACCTAGAATACACTAAGGCGTATGTTAGATGTGATAGTGGGTATGACGGCTATCATGAAACACATCCAATAGTCGCTGTGTATTCTGAACATGTTCCTAGTCGATTGGGCCGTCAAAATGAGGATAAGGCCGCCCGAGTTCGAGACTAGTATCTGCGATGCGAAGTACCATGTTTCATTGGTAGGGAACATTGTGATGTTCTTAGCATGCAGATAGATAGTGACCTGGTGATCTATCGAACTACCCTCGTTCGGATTTTCTAAGTGGTTACCATTTGTCGAGTGGATAAGTCCGAGGTCTTGGTTGTACTGATTAGTCCTCACGACTCGAAACGTCATTGAGACTATACATGATAGGCGTCTCACTTTGACTCGTTTGCCGACTCACTTGGGGTCATAAGGCGTCGGGATTGGGTAAGACCCCGATGCATGTAGGAATCGATGCATCGTTGTCGAGGATTCATCGCTCGCAGACATGCGTGGATATCCTATGCTATCTGAGGGGATAATAGTGTAAAAATCTCTGGCCAGAGTACTAGAAGTTTTTTAGGTAAATGTGTTTACCTAGTTACACTCGCGATGTCACTATTCGATCTCCAAGATGTATGCATAGCTATCGGATCTATAGCGACTCTCGATTTACCAATGGTCGTTGATCTGATCGGGATATATGGATTGAAAGGACCGTACTGTACGCTAACCACGACCAAATGGTTCTTGCAAGCACTATCAGTGATACCTAGGGGATCATGGGGCGATTTTGCTAGACGCTTTACCATGATCCGTTGGGCAGGCCCGGAATTGTGATTCCGGAGCCACAATGGTTGTGTGCCCACGACTAGCTGTATCCCTGAACCATTGAGGGTCACACAAGTACTAGATTCGAGATTCCCGCACGGATACTCAGCTCAATGTTTTGATCACGAGAAGAGGATTTCGGTAAGTGCGGCTTCCTAAAAGTCAACAGGGGTCAAACCGGGGTTTCCCGCTGTTGAGGGACAAAACGGTCATTTTGCACTGGGGTTATGAAAAATGGTTTTTCAGATCATAATACTCAGTTTTGGAAATTGAGTCAATCCGTCCGATATGATCGGCGATCGGAGTTACGATGAAGTTTCGGTGGTGGAGATGAACTGAATGTTCATCGTTGGACCCGGGCCCGTTGGGCCGGTCCAAGTCCATCTCTTAATTCTATTTAATATAGAATTAAGACTAGACTTAAACACTTGATCATTAACTCACTCAAAACCCTAACCCTAGTGCTTGTTGGCCGCCGCACCCTTCCTCTCATAAGCCGCCGTCGCCGCCGCCGCCGCTTCTCTCGCCGGAAAGTTGTTTTCGGCCAACTCGACGAGGAGAATCCGTTCGTGCAGAATTCGTCAGTGCTTCTAGTGCATGCTGACGAAGGAGTCTCGGTTCTGGTCATGGACCGGATTGGAGATATCTACCGCAATCTACCGTGAAGAGACGACGTTATTGTAACTACGGTTGGAGCCAGGCACAAGTGCCAGCAAGGTAGTGGTTTTGAACCCCCTATGTATGTCGATAACCGTTATTGAAATTTTCGTATTGATCGTCTCCCGGCTTTAATTCTATGTTCTTCCGCTGCCTCGCCGGGGGACGGATCCGGATCCCCAACATGATAGCCCTCATGCATTTCATAGCATCGATTATGGCATGTTGCATGATTAGCTGTTTTGATAGCTCTTCGTACTGAGGCTTGACCTCGTATTTGTTTTCCTGCTTTTGTGTTGTTTGAGTCCACGTTACCCACTTGCAGGATCTTCAGGTAACCAAGCTGGACAGAGTGGAGGTTCAGCTGGTCGATCCCCGTTCCCATGAGTCCCAATTATTTTATTATGTATCGAACCCGGGGAATGCCCCGTGTCATATGTATTTTGGGGATCTGTATTTGAATTGACTAGTGATGTTACCTGTTTTATATGAGTTTGAGTCAACTCTTATTTTGATTATGAATATTTTGAATGATGTTTTAAGTTCAGATCCAATTATATTTCGAAAATTTTTAAGCCCGATTTTACCCTTCCGTGATTATGTGCTTAATTATGCTCTAATCTTGTGTGATTAGCACGGGGCCTGACAAGCCTGCTCTCTCGTCAAAGCATTCACCTAGGCCTGCTGCGGTCCCGAGAATTGGGGTCTCGAAGGTCTTCCAAACCTAGGCAGTTCATGGGGTTGGAATCCAGATCGTGGGACGGAACAAAAGGTTGCTGCCTCAGCAAAGATCCACCAGCAGAACCTTGCTGTGACTGACTCACAGGATGTCCACCCATCAAAGGACACACAATGGCAAAATGTCCTGATTGGCCACACTGATGGCAAAGACCTTGAACTCCATGACACTGCGAAGTCATATGCTTACTTCCGCACTGACCACACTCCACACGACCTGATCCACTACCACCAGAGCTAACGGAACCAGAGGAAGTAGAATTCGATCGTCTCTTGAACTGCTTACCTCGAGGCTTGAACTTCTGGCGATTCGATTGCTACGACCCCTGAGGAGGCTGAAACTGTTGCGTCACTTCAAGCACCTATTGAAAAGTATGTCCAGCTGTCGGCTGAACCTGATTCTATGCTTCTAACAGACTCTCCTCAATGTCCACTGCTCTATCCACGACCTCAGCATAAGTCGCAGGAGAACCAGCCAACACCATCCGGAACAACTCAGGCTTCAAATCTCTCAAAAACTTGTTCCTCATAGTACTCTCTTGGTTAGACACATGGGGAACATACGACAGAAGAGAAGAAAACTTGCTGGAATACTCGGCCACCTTCATGTCCCCTTGCTTCAGATTGTCAAACTCTCGCTCGCGGTTGTTGTAGTAGGACTCCGGGTTATACTCCTGCCGAAACGCTGCACAGAAGCTCTCCCAAGTAATCATAGCTACATTCTCTCTCAAGATTCGGGAAGTACCCTTCCACCAGCGTTGAGCATTCTCCCTCAACTGCAAAACCGCTAGCTTCAATCTTGTCTCGTGAGAATACTCGACAGCATCAAACAACTCTTCCATATGCTCTATCCAGCCTTCAGCCAAACCACCCTTAGCGCCAGAGAACGTAGGAGGATTCGTTCGCTAGAATCTAGCTAGAACCAACTCAATCACTCTGATCTGTCGTGTCACATCCTCCACCTCTGCCTGTCTAGACCGACGACGCAAAGGTTCACTAGGTTGCTCAACATCCTCATCGCTATCGGGAGCCCTAGACTCCTCAACTGTCCGCCTAGTGGTTCTACCTCTACCACTCCTCGGCGGCATCTATCAAGACTCAGGGTAAGAACCAGCAAATAACAACATAGACAGATATCATCGTAGAGTCAAATAATCTCAATCACATAAGTCACTGAGTCAATCAAAATCAAATGCTCAAACTCGCTGCCTATACTCGAGAGTGATGAAAATGAATTCGATCTTATCTCAGTTTAAGCTCTGATACCAAACTGTCAGGCCCAGTGTGTCATAGATAAATACACAATTAAGCGGAAGCAACAAAATCAGGGCTTAAAAATTTTTCGAAATGTTGGGCCTGATCCAAAACATCATCTTAAAATAGTTCATAATCAAAATATTAGTTTAACTCAAAACTCAAACAACCCATCAACAGGTAACAAATAGCAAGTAGTAAATCAACTACAGATCCCCTCAGTATAATAAAGGCACAGGACATCCCCTGGCTCAATATAAATACATAACTCTGGGACTCAAATCAGAAAGGGGATCAACCAGCTGAAGCTCCACTCTGTACAACCTGGTTACCTGAAGACCCTGCCAAAGCCAATACAGACCAAGGCAGCCCAAAAACAGGGAAAAGTAAAGAGGTCAAAGCTCAGTACTAAGAGCCATCTAAAAATAGCAAATCATGCAACATGCTATACTTCAAGTTATGAAATGCATGATGGCTATCAAAGGAATCGGTCATCAAGGCCAACGACTCAGCTAGCAAATATCTCAAATGAGCCTCATCCATGCACAGCCAATCAGCCGGTGGAACAACCATCGGTCCGTGATCTTCAGGCCGTCAGCCATCACAGCTCAGTGGTCTTCAGGCACGACGAATCAGCCGGGCACCACCCAGATGATAGAGTTTGACCCTTCAGGAACGACAACTCAGTCCGCCGATCAAAATGCTAGCTCGAATCAGGTCATCAATCGAATATCAGACTCAATAAGTATGCATGAATGCCATTCAAAAATCAGATTCCAATGCATACAATAATTAGTACGTGAAATGGGTCATACAACAGATCATATTCAATCAAATCTGTTCACAAAGTCACGTATTCACAGTATACAGGTTCACAACATGAAATATAAACATGTCCATGCCAAAGCTGTTTACAGGGGTTCAATCCGTACCTAAAACCATCTTAAACCTCAATCAGATCTCACCAGGGCACGGCACCAATGACATGCTCAAGTATGCTTCCTCACTGACTCACGACAAAGCTTAACAGGAGATGCCGGAAGCCCAAATCTGAACGGGGAAAACCATCGACTGGAATTCACAAAGTTACTTGAACCTGCAACTACTTCGCTCTTCTTCCACAAGTCGATCTACAACTCCCAACTGGTATCAATAGAAAGAGCTAAGCAAGACGAACCAAGTTCCACCAATCTCGCTCCAAACAACCGCGGAAATCGACGGCAATCTAACGGAGAATGGTTCGGATGAACAGTACTAATCGGGGGTTTCTCTGGAAAGGAGATAGAAAATGTCGGGCTGAAATATGACTAAGTGTCGATCGCTACATAGCATTTTAATCCTTCAGTCAACGCTACAGTGAAAGTCAACACCGACTTATTCAGATCTCATCGACAACTCAGATCTTAGCGCTAACGCAAAAGTCCCTCAGATCTGGCCTCAGCTATAACTCAAATCTGGCTTCGCTACGCTAAACAAGCGCTACTAATCAAAACGGCGTCGCCTAGGAGTTCTTGTTTACTAACACTAAACGTCGTCGCGCTATATCCAGATCTGAAGCAGACCTCACTAACGCTCATCCAGATTTGGCAAATCTGAGATCTTCAAACCACACAGGTTTACTCCGAACTCGTGAATCGGACCGGTCCAAATAGTACCATTGACCAACGTTAGACTTCTCCTCGCTAACCAAATCTGTCCCTCTCTCAATAACAGATCTGACTAGCGCCTAAAACGACATTGTATCACTTATACTCACCCGCGTAAACCAAAATGACATCGTTTCGTTTCCTACTGGTAGCTCACTCAAACCAGCGAGGACCAGATCTGGACACCCAGATCTCACTCAAATCTGAAAAATCCAAAATTCAGATTTGACATAAATTCGCCAAGCGTTACTTCCAGTCAAACCCGATAGCTTGCCGCACTCAAATATGATCTATACCAAATCTGAAAACACGAAAATCATCAACGAATTAACCAATTCTCTCAAGCATGAAAATACGATGACCAACATCTCATTGGTTAATCCTATTCAGATATGAGTATTACGCTAATCACCAAAATACAGATTTCTAGTCCTCACAAAGTGGATCCTAATGCACAACTTCTAGCAAACCGCAAGCTGATCTCAAAACAATCTGCAACATCAACTCAGCATGAGAACCCCCGACCAGCTCAAACCTAAGCTAATCCACGCAAACACGATACATCCTGACCTGCTATCTTCTCGGACCGCTACACTTGACCCGTTCGTACTATAGCAGCAACGACTCAACTAAAAAACTCAGGCTAAACATCGCTCAGTACTCACCTGATAGCTTGAACTCGATTTGGTCCAATCAATCAGCTCGCACTACAACACTTCGGACCAGCTCGCAAAACTACACCAGCAAGCATCTAAGCTGAAACTCTCAATCAAAACACCGAGTGAACTTTGAACTGAGTCAGTTACCCACCGAACTTAAATCAGCTTACACTCCTAAGATCAGCACAAGCCACCCGAACATCTCGCACCAGTACTGCCCTAAACTAAAACCCGAAATAGTTCTCATAAGATCAGTTTGCGTCTGAGATGATCCATCTCAACCTAGCTCTCTAAGATGAATATTCACGATTGATTAACTGTTAATCTTAAATGATTAAGCCACTAATTACCTCGATTAATCATAGTCCTCACATTATCCCCACGTTAAAAAGATGTCGTCCTCAAAATCAAATGCAAATAACTCGCACAAGACGAAAACATGTCACAACACAGACTGCCAAAAATGGTCAACCAACTGCGCACAATCAGATTACGAACAGAACAAAGACCTAATACCAACAGAACACAATAGAACAAGACCAGAAAGAAATAGAACACATGGACAAAATCCGTACTCAACGTGGATGAGGCCACTCTCCTCTCATCTCAGCTTCCACTTCTCAAGTAGCCTCTTCTCTTCCATGTCTACTCCACTGCATCAAAACCCAAGGTCTGGTCTTATCCTCAATTGTTTCACCTTTTTGTCCAGAATCCTCACTGGTTATTCAAAGAAGCTCAGGGCTGGTCCAGCTCAACTTCATCGATTCTCAACACATGGGAAGGATCCGGTTCACATTTCCCTCAACCTTGACATATGAAACTCATCATGCGTCAATGAAAACACAGCCAAAAACTTCAATCAGAATCCCAAAAATCCAATCCACTCGATAACCTTCCACGGACCGATGAATCTATGATCTAACTTACCCTACATTCTGAATCTCATCACGCTCTAGAAAGGAGAAACTAGTAGAACCACTCGTTCAACAACCTGAACTCCAAAAGCCTACGCCTTTTACTCGCATAACTAGCTGGTCGATCGTGTGCAACATTCATTTTTCATCAAACCAGATCAATTTGATCCTTCACGTGCTGCACCAGCTCTGGTGTAGACCATTTTCTTTCTCCAACTTCTTCCAAACAAAAGGCAATGTGCTCTACCAACCACACAACGCCTCAAATGGTGCCATCACAATGGTCCCTTGGTAGCTATCGTCATAAAAAAACTCTATCAAAATTAAGGAATCCTGCCAACCATCACTAAAATCCATTACTACAGCTCATATCCTCTAAAGTCGGTATGGTCTACTCAGATTGGCCATCTATCGAGTGAAAATCACTGAACTCAAGGCCAATCCTAAAGCTGTCTACCAGCTCTTCCAGAGTCAGAAAGTAAACCTAGGATCCCTATCGGAAGTCATCGGCCCCACACACATGCAATCTTACCACATGGTCGATGCACAATCTCGCCATTTCCTTCATGGAACGCGTCATAACATATGGAATAAAGTGGGCTGACTTAAACAATCTATCAATCACTACCCAAACTACGTCAAAACCTCGGCTCAAACAAGGTAAATGCGTAACGAAATCCATAACAATGTGCTCCCAATTCCATTGGGTAACGAAATCCATAGAAATGTTCTCCCAATTCCATTGGGGTGCCTCAAAACTCTGAATCATACCACCATGTCTCATTATGTCAGCCTTGACCTATTGGAAGTTCAAACATCGAGCCACAATAGGAAATATCGCTCCATGCCTTCCTACCCGAAGTACGACCTCAAGGCATGATACATATTCTTCTTACCCGGGCGCATTAACGGCGACTACTAAGGGCCTCTTTCAAATGTCTCCCTTCATTTGATCAGGTTCGGAACCACCAATCCCCATTGAAAACTCAACAACCATCAGAAGCAACTGTAAATCATTTGGCGGACATGACTGGGCTTTCAACTTCAACTCATGAACGTACGAGTCAGTCCTATGCACTGCTCGAATGTCTTCAATAAATCTGTGGTTCACCCTGAAACGAAGAAACTACAATGAAATCATCACCAGGCTACAGACGCCATAATGAAGTTCCCAAATACTCGTGAACTTTCAAAATACTCAACGCTGCTAGTACCGCGGGATAGGCTTTCCTACTCGAAGCATCTGCAACAAGCTTCACTTACCCAGGCTGGTACTGAATATTGGAATCGAAGTCCCTGAGAAACTCCATCCATTGACGCCATCACAATTCAAGTCCGACTGAGTGCAGATATACTTCAAACTCTTGTGGTCGGTGTAGATCACAAACTGCACTCCATACAAGTAGTGAAGCCAAATCTTCAAGGCAAACACGATGGTAGCCAACTCCAAGTCATGAACGGGACATTAAGTCTAGCAAGGTTTCAACTATCGAGATGCATACGCTATATCGCACATGGTATGTATCAAAACGCAACCCAAACCTCTCAAAAAAGCATCAAGGCACACCATAAAACCTCTCGATCCCGAGGGTAAATCCAGCACAGGAGAAGTAGTCAACTTTTCTTTCAGTTTCAGAAATTTAAACTCACATTCAATCCTCCAAACAAACCTCAAGTGATCCCTGTCTCTCTCTTGGTTCTCGAAGATACCAGTATATCATCGATAAAGACGATCACAAAGCGGCCAATGTACTCACAGAACACTCGTTCATTAGATCCATGGAGATAGCAAGGGAATTCGTCAATCCAAAAGGCATCACCTGAAAGTCATAATGACCTCTACATGGTCCGGAAAGCCGTCTTCGAATTATCCTCATCGCCGATCTTCAATGGATGATAACCTGAACGCAAATCAATCTTTGAGTACAGCACTGATTCCTGCAACTGGTCCTTAAGTTCCCTCAACTCAGCTTGAGCCAAGCGAAAATGGTCTCTAGAAATCGGGGTAGTCCCTAGCACCAAATAAATGCGGAAATCCATCTCTCGCTCCGAAGGAAAAATCCAGGAATCTCATCTGGAAAAACTTCAGGGAAATCTCGAACAACGGGGATGTCACCAACATCTAATCGCGGTTCAGAAATCGCATCCCAAGCATAAATCATATATCCTAGGTTCTCAAGCGACAGCAAGCTAAACATTCCCAAAGAAAACAAATTTGTCACCAACGCTTACTCATCGAACCTACCGACACAACTCAGCACTACCTCACGGGAAAACAACCTCACAGCGGAAGGAGTAGCAATAGATTCAACATCACAAAAAAGGGGGGAAGAAACCAACCCATACTCAAACACAACAGATCCGAAAAAAACGAGTGTGATGCTCCAGTATTAAACAAAACTCATGCAGGATAGTCAAAGCTAAGACACGTACCTACAATAACTCCCCCGAGCATATCATCAGCTTTATCCCTAGTCATCGCATCCACTTGAGTTTGCTGAGGTCCCGGGTGCTGGGATGGAGAAGGCCTTACGAACCTGGACACTTCCGGCGGATGAAATCCTAATAGTTGGGACTGAGTATGAGAATATGGTTGCCTCAAAGAATTTCCAATCGAACCCTGCTGTGACAGATTTGAGCACTGTCCGCTGGCATAAGGACACACCCTAACAAAGTTTCCAACCTACCCACAGCTATTGCAAGTGCCTCGCACTCCAACGCACTGAGAAGCCAGATTCTTGCCTTCGCACTGGCCACAGAACCTTGCTCTCGAACTCGCTCCCCTAGAACTGTCCGAACCACAAGAACTCGAACCCAATCTCATGAATTGCCTAGACCGCAGTCTGAACCTCTGACGACTCGATGACGGCGGTTCCTAAAAAGGCTTGGAATAAGGTGTCCCAGATGGCACAGGATCCAAAATTTGTCCAGCTGGTTACTGAACCTGATATTGCCTAACCGAAAGACCGTCCACGAAGTATCGCTCGGTTCACGACATCAGTGAAGGAGAGAAGCGCAGAAAACCGTCTAGCACAACATCTCACAGGAACACTAGGTTAAGAGACATCCTCTCCCTCAACGTAATCCAAAGCTCTCGACTCACCCACTACTTGCCTACTACCTCTACCTCTCCTCCTCGGTGGCATCTATGAGGCACTCACAGGTAAGCACAAAGCCAAGTAAATCAAGTAGTCAAGCACAAACAGGAGAACAATCACTGTGCCTAGACTCGAGTTTGATAGAAAAGAATCGAGCTTATACCAGTTTAAGCTCTGATACCAAAATGTCAAGCTCGGTGCTCATAATCAAGAAATAAGAACGCAATTATCAATAAAACATGGAAACTTAAAGTGGTAAAAATTTTCTTTGTCCCTGAACTGAAAATATATCTTCAAATACGTGAATAATCAAAATACAGGCTTGGTTCAAAAGTCAAACAATATCAAATCACTCAAGAAGTATATGTATATAACCACAACATCAACAATAACATTGAAAGCTCAAAACGAAAACTACTCAGGGCATCCCCTGGTAAATGACTCTATGAACTATATACATAACTGGGAACTCAACAACACCTTGGGGCTCCACAAGTTGATGCACCACTCTGCCCAGCTAGACTACCTGAAACACCTGCAGTGGTAACACACGACCATGGCAGCCCCAAAGGAAAAACAAACGAGGTCAAACCTCAGTACGAAGTTCAACATAATACAACAGTCAGATACATCATGCAATATTTCATGACGTGCAATGCATGAGAGGTACAATGCATCGTCGGATAACAAACCGGAAGCCAAATGAACGATCAACATCAATATGTGGAAATGTCATCGGGAATTCAGGTGATACCCAGGCAAACCCAACGGAAAATAGATGTGTCTCATCGTCGACACGAAGAGGGGCGCTACCTGACCGGCCGCACGGCATGCCAAGGGTACTACAACCACGTGCCACCATCTATCTAGGCCACTGCAACTGAGGGTTGCATACATAAGCATGACGTAATGTAACATAAAAACGTGTGAGTCGTATCCATGAAGTGTGTACCATTATCGATTGATCAATCATAAACCAACGTACGTGGCGGCCGGTTTCACCCGACCTGCATCATCATCACATTAGCAGAGGTTCACTGGGCCCGATCTCCCAGATCCGCTCATCGTCTATCATTATACATTAACAGAGGTTCATCGGACCCGATATTTCGGATCCGCTCATCGTCTATCTTGCTACAATCACTTCAATCCCTCTATTTTTCCTTTCAAACATGCCTTTAACCTTTTCATAAAGCTTTCATGATGCGTACATTTAATAAAAACATGCAATTTAAAAGCTCAGCTAGCCAATATATATATAATTCTTTTCTTTAAACATTATCATACATAAAATACTACATATATAATTAAATATATATTCACGGGCTTCTACATTTTCTACTACGATCAAGAACTGGTTCAGAAACCTGGTCCACTACTTCTAAGCCAAAAAGAACCTAAACTTAACTTAAAATTGAACTTGGCCTAATACTTGACTTGGCCCATATCATAAAATTCAACCTTTGAAAATTGCCTAACATACTACGTTGACGCAAGTTTGACTTAATTAAAAATCCTATGACCAGTTTTGACTAAATTAAAATTTAAGGATCAATTTTGACTAAATTAAAAACTCAAATAACCAATTTTGACCAATTAAAGCTCAATTGACCAATTTTGATCAATTAAAATCCCATGGTCAATTTTGACATAATTAAAAGTCCAATAACCTCAATTTTGACTTTAAAAACTTAAAATTAGGCATTAGGTCCAAGTTAATTAAAAGTGTGATCAAAGTATTTGACTTTAAAAGATTTGACCAAAATCTTAAAATTGGACCTTCATCTTTAAATTAAAATAACCGGTCCAAAATTAAAATAACTCGGACCATATTTAAAATATTTTGACTCGACACTCGACTAACCGACCCGCTCCAACCGAACCGAACCGAACCAACCGGTCCAATTGAACCGAACCAACACCTCACAACCCTACCCCCATGCACGCCGCCGCCCCATGCAACGTCCCAAACTTCACGCCTCTCGACCTCCCTGCTCCGTCCACCCTGGCCGGAGCCCCTCCGGCTGGACCACCCCCAGGTCTATCCTGTTCCATTAGAACCAGCCACGGCCCCAACCATGGTCCACAACGAGCGTACGAAGGCTGGGAAGCGCATGGCTCGCATGGACAACCTATAGACATGCCTAGGGCCTTCTTGAACGACCTAGATGCGAGCCATGGTCCCATGAATAGCCCTTGGCCAAAACAATGCAAGGATCAATCGAAAACATGTGAGAAAAATATGAGTCATGCATGGATCTAAAACTATTGTGCATAGATCTAAATAAATCACATACAAATCATGCATTGAACATTCAAAAACAGTTTACTGTGGCTTAAATGGTGAGAAAACGAATCGATATTACATTTCTGCCTTGAAGAATATTAGATCTGCGAGTTACCGACGTAGAGGACACGAGATCGGGCCTTGGATTCACCAAAAATCTTGAATTTTCGATGGGGGTTGCTTGAGGAAGGAGTGGACGGCTTCTTTGCAATGGAGGAGGATAGGTTTTGAAAAAGTTTGTGATTTTTGAAATAATGAGAGTGACAAAAATGATCCCTAAGGTTTAATTAAGAAAAAAAAAGGGAATTTTACAAGTTTACCCTCAACTAATTTGAAATATTGATTAAAAACTCTATCTCAAGCATAAAATCTCTAATTTTTGAAATTAAAGGCCTCACCAATTTTAAAATACATTAAAGTCCAATAAAACAGCACGTATAACCGAAAAACGGGTTCGCTCAAAAATAATCATAAAAACCCCAATTTTCGGAAATTTGCTGCTTCAATTAATATATTTTATTCTTAAAAATCTAGGGACTTAAAAATCTCAAATTATTTTCATCTCAATAATTCCTAGTCTCGTCTACGCATCTGTAACTCAAACACACTGAAAAGATAACATGCATACCATGCAACATAAAATCATAAATAAATGTCATAAAATGACATATAATTATCTAAAATTATTTTTCCCTTAGTAATACACTCATTTCTACGCATGCAAGAATATCTAGGCATTACAACTCTTCCCCTCTAAAAGGAATTTTGAAACGAACCAGACTCTAGAATTTTTTTTAAAAAAAACATTTACGGAATACATAAACTGAAAGTGTGGCTCGTTCCCTTTAAAACATTTTTAAAACATTTTTTAAACAAGTAAATAAGTATTTTAAAACCTAAAACCAACCATACTTCTTTAAACCAATTGGGTAAAAGTACTGAAAATGAACATATTTAAAGCCAACATCTGAAAAGTGTATCCTAATAAAAGTGAAACATAAGTGTGGTCACGGGGTACTGCTGCAGCCGGCGCTCAAAGGTCCTCACTGTCAGTCCTCGTGCTCACATCAGAGTTAAACAACGCAAAAACATAGCGGAAGCAACTCAAAATTGGTTAAAATTTGCTTTTGGCCTGACTGAAAGATAATATAATTTAAAATACCGCAATACTCCAAATATATCCCAGTTACACAACAAGAAAATGCTACAATCCAAAGTAAAACAGTACAGTACCAACACAACCGAATACAACAAAGCACAGGGCATCCCCTGGCTAACAATACTGATACATATATACTATACTAACTGGGACACTCTATCCTCCACCGGGGGCTCCTCCAGCTGGGCTAAAACCACGACCAGCTGTAAAACCTGGGATACCTAAAAACAAACAGGCAAACAAAACAAACCAAGCACCAGAGGGACATTGGGGTCAAACCCCAGTACGGAGAGCAACAGCTAAAAGATAGCCATAGATAAATACAAATGCTATGCATGAGATCAAGGCTACAACCGAACACCGAGAGCCAAAGGATTCCAATGATAGCCCAACAACCGGAATCAGGTGCCAAGATATGAGGTGCGAGATCTACTCACTCCGCCCACATCAATACTCAACCTAATTTAGCCCAACCCATAAGGTGTGAGAGCTACTCACTCCGCTCACGGTGGCCAACCATACCAGCAGGGAGAAGAAACGCGTGAGGTGTGGGAGCTACCCACTACGCTCACAAATCTGCACCCTAGCACATACAATTCAAACAATGCAAGGCACGACAACAATAGAGATCTGCATGCAACGAGTATAATGCATGTATGCATAAAACAGAAACCACTAAACACTGAATAGCATACAAGAACAACACAACAGCAAGCACAACACTCACCCATGCCAAATCTCAACGTTGTAACCAGCTCAACATCCATACCTCAATATTCTGTGCAACAATTACCACACACGGGGTCCCGAGAAA
This sequence comes from Dorcoceras hygrometricum, assembly GCA_001598015.1. NCBI lineage: Eukaryota > Viridiplantae > Streptophyta > Magnoliopsida > Lamiales > Gesneriaceae > Dorcoceras > Dorcoceras hygrometricum. Next base: position 100,470 of record KV019605.1, on the reverse strand, counting down.
TCTGATATGTAACCGGAACGAAGCAACAAAGCATAATTCTCAAGGGACGCTAAACACAGAATGCACGAATGGAAGCTACAACACAAACCAGCGATTATCCTTCCCTTCTACACAACGTAGAGCTCAATTAAACGCTTAAAGTAAGATCTCATCACCTACACAAAGCGCTACCTGAAAACAGCGAACGCACGGCTACTGGTGCTACTTCACGATTCTGCTTCCAGCCAACTACAGCTTCCAAAAGTGGTGTAAGATGAAGCACCTTCACGAGAGGAGTCCAACGCCACCTCATCGTTCAAAACAACGACCGGAAATGACGTGAATCGTCGGAGAAAAGCTACGGTGAACAGTGCTTAGGGTTCGCGATAGAGATTGGGAAATCGAGGAAAAATGTAAGATGAAGCACCTTCACGAGAGGAGTCCAACGCCACCTCATCGTTCAAAACAACGACCGGAAATGACGTGAATCGTCGGAGAAAAGCTACGGTGAACAGTGCTTAGGGTTCGCGATAGAGATTGGGAAATCGAGGAAAAATATTCTAAGTATGGGATCGGTTAAACAATCGAAGACCAAGTCTTCTATTAAATACACTTCTCAACAACTGATAGAAACAAGAACAGATTCCATCGAAAAAATCAGTTGTCGCAACTAATATTCCCAACCAACTGCTGAAATCTCACACCAGCAGAGTCCTTTCGCTAAATAGCAAAAAACTAAACAAAACGACGTCGCAGAGGGACACGTCACTTTGCTACCAACAGCTGATTCACAAACCAGCAGCTGAATAAAACAACGCATCAGATCTCTCAACAGTAGATGTCTCACACGACCAACAGCTGACTCTAAACGTTACACCAAAAACGTTGTCGTTCCAACTTAACTAAACGAAGTAGTTTCTGCCTCACGCTACAGTACAAAATCTGAAATCAGCGCTAACAGCTGTCACTCAACTACAGGAACGTTGACTGGAGTTTACATCTGTTGGCAATAACAAACAGACTTTCCCCAAGACATCTGCTCCCGTGAAACGGCGTCACATCATGCCCGCGCCACATTCAACATACCCTCTTACGTCAGCAGATCTCTCACTAGCACTATGCCAAAACGGCGTCGTACCAACTAATCTAAACGACGAAGTTTTTTACTCACTACTAAAACAAACTGGCAGTTCTAAACAGTACTAGCACTAGAAGATTTTTCCTATTTTATCAGATCTCTCCACAAATCTGAATTCTTAAAATCCGATTAATTCCACAAATTAATCTTTTCTAAATTTCGGGTCTCACATTCCTCCCCCACTAAAACAGGATGTTGGATCTGTTTTTACAGATCCTAATTAAGTTTTGAATTACACAAAACCTGCTGTTGTTATTCTAACAATTCTACTTAAGTGTACAGGATTTAGGAACGAAGAAGTCGATCAGCAGCAGATATTATTGTCCAGCAGTTGGTTCGCATTATATATTGATTCAGCAGTTGGTTTGGTATTCATGGAATCAGCAGTTGAATTAGCAATGGAGACGTCCAGAGTTACATCAGCTGTTCGTAATCAGCTGGAGCATGATAATCCAGCTGAAACAATAACAACCAGCTGAAGAGCTAAAGTGCGAAGCGAACCAGCTAGATTATGTATTGAGAAGCTTGCTGAAGAATAAGAAGAAGATTCAAGTTATAAGTACTGCTGACGAATCTGTTAGCAGTCGCAAAGATATAAGTACTGTTGATGAATCTATCAACAGTCACTATTCAAGAAGAAGAAAGTCGCAATTATAAGTACTGTTGACGAATCTGTTGACAGTCGCTATTCAAGAAGCTGGATGCTTAGCGAGATGATGAAGATCAGCTGAAGCGAAGTGAAGTAGCGAGATGATGAAGATCAGCTGGAGCGCTAATAGAGGAAGCAATTATAAGTACTGCTGATGAATCTATCAGCAGTCGCAATTATAAGTACTGTTGATGAATCTATCAACAGTCGCTATTCAAGAAGAAGAAGAAGAAGAAGATTTCGTTTATAAGTACTGTTGATGAATC
>KV019605.1:54980-98313 GCA_001598015.1 Dorcoceras hygrometricum | reverse complement strand
TTCTTGAACGAGCACTGATTTTAAAACACATGTGCTATGATTTTAATGTTTTTTTTAAAGTTTTTGAGAAACTTATTTTATGAAGGCCAGATCTGTTTATATTTAGAACCGTTTTTTTGCTTGATGAACTGTCGGGTTGCGCGAGTCTCGGGCAGATGCCAAGCTTCTATTTTCGTTGTGCTGTAAGATCACTTGGAGCGAGGCTCAGTGACAAGCACATGGGGCGAGATAGAAGAATGAAAAATCTGAGCTGTTCTCTGTACTGGTTCTTTATAGATTTAAGCAACTCAGTAGCACATGTTATTTGAAATATTTATATGCTCTGATGTATTTTCAAGTGTTCTGTTTTGCGGATTCCAGCTGATGCAAAATTTTGAAGTTTAAAAATGATTTGAGCTCATGTTATAAAAGGCAGGGAGAGTGGCGTCACTGTCATTTATAATTTTGAGCAAATGCATCAGCTTCTGTTTTGAAAATCATATAGTGTTGCATATGGTGCTTCCCAATGCTGTTTTTGCTTTTCAAAAGTTAAAACTCCTGCTGTTTCGTTGTTTTTGTTGAAACAAGTGTAGGGAGAGTTTTTGTTTTAAATCGGGAAGACCAGCAGTTCACTCACTTTTTGATTCCCACAAAAAGGGAGAGAATTGTTAGAACATGCATTGTTGTTTTGAGGTTTTGTGTAAATCAAAAAGGGAGAGATTGTTGGATCTGTTTTTACAGATCCTAATTAAGTTTTGAATTACACAAAACCTGCTGTTGTTATTCTAACAATTCTACTTAAGTGTACAGGATTTAGGAACGAAGAAGTCGATCAGCAGCAGATATTATTGTCCAGCATTTGGTTCGCATTATATATTGATTCAGCAGTTGGTTTGGTATTCATGGAATCAGCAGTTGAATTAGCAATGGAGACGTCCAGAGTTACATCAGCTGTTCGTAATCAGCTGGAGCATGATAATCCAGCTGAAACAATAACAACCAGCTGAAGAGCTAAAGTGCGAAGCGAACCAGCTAGATTATGTATTGAGAAGCTTGCTGAAGAAGAAGAAGAAGATTCAAGTTATAAGTACTGCTGACGAATCTGTTAGCAGTCGCAAAGATATAAGTACTGTTGATGAATCCATCAACAGTCGCTACTCAAGAAGAAGAAGATCGCAATTATAAGTACTGTTAATGAATCTGTTGACAGTCGCTATTCAAGAAGAGGGAAAAGAAAAGAAGATGAAACAGTCGACAATCATTCTTGAGAGGAGCTTATTGTGTCGACTTTTGAATCTAGATTAGCTTGTATTAGAGCAATTCCCTAGTGTGTGAGAAAAACAGAGAGTTGAGCGTTCATTGTATCAATCTCACACACCCGGATTCATTCACAACTGTTTGTGAATGAATCTCGAAATATGTTCACAGATATCGTCCAAGCATGAAGACGTTAAACTCTTGTGTATGTAGTTAGTCACACAGTTGCGGCTGATGTGCAGTTATGAAGTAGTGGATCCTTCCGAGGTGGGAGAAGGGGGGGTGTAGGATGTTGATATCCGAACTTCCATAAACAAATATGCTGTCTTGTATCGTGTTCTGTTATTCATTCAGCAAGCATTTACTTTAGCATTGCACGTTTATAATTGTTTACAGTTCAGCATTCGCATAAACAGTTCAGCACTTAGCATTCTAACATTTCAGCAGCACACACAAGCACAAGTCTCGAACAGATTTATGTTGTACATAAATCTGTTTGAGTTGTTTTAAAATCTAGGATTCAGTTCTGGTATTTTCCGCATGATTTCTAAATCATACCAGATCTGTCTCCGGTGCTCAAGCTTTGATTTTACATGTTCAAGAACAAACGAGCTATTGCAGCTCAAGTGAGTATCGGCAGCGCGCAAAATTTTCAATGATTGTCAAAACAGCGCCTGCTGATCCTTCTTTTTGATCCTTATAAACGGACCATCAAGTGGTATCAGAGCAGGTTTGTTCTTGAACGAGCACTGATTTTAAAATACATGTGCTATGTTTTTAATGTCTTTAAAGTTTTTTGAGAAACTTAGTTTATGAAGGCCAGAATTTATTTTAATGTAGAACCGGTTTTTCGCTTGATGAACTGTCGGGATGCGCGAGTCTCGGGCAGATGCCAAGCTTCTATTTTCGTTGTGCTGTAAGATCACTTGGAGCGAGGCTCAGTGACAAGCACATGGGGCGAGATAGAAGAAAGAAAAATCCGAGCTTTTATCTGTACTGGTGCTTCATACATTTAAGCAACTCAGTAGCACTTGTTATTTGAAACAATATTTCGATGCTCTGATTTGTTTAAAATGTTCTGTTTTTGCGGATTTCAGCTGATGCAAAATTTTGAAGTTTAAAAATGATTTGAGCTCATGTTATAAAAGACAGGGAGAGTGGCGTCACTGTCATTTATAAATTTGAGTTATGCATCAGCTTCTGTTTTTCAAAATCATATAAAGTTTTTCACGAGTGTTGATTGCTAAGTCTAGATTAGCTTGTATTAGAGCAATTCCCTAGTGTGTGAGAAAAACAGAGAGTTGAGCGTTCATTGTATCAATCTCACACACCCGGATTCATTCACATATGTTTGTGAATGAATCTCGAAATATGTTCACAGTTCCCGTCCAAGCATGAAGACGTAAAACTCTTGTTGTATGTAGTTAGTCACACAGTTGCGGCTGATGTGCAGTTATGAAGTAGTGGATCCTTCCGAGGTGGGAGAAGGGGGGGTGTAGGATGTTGATATCCGAACTTCCATAAACAAATATGCTGTCTTGTATCGTGTTCTGTTATTCATTCAGCAAGCATTTACTTTAGCATTGCACGTTTATAATTGTTTACAGTTCAGCATTCGCATAAACAGTTCAGCACTTAGCATTCTAACATTTCAGCAGCACACACAAGCACAAGTCTCGAACAGATTTATGTTGTACATAAATCTGTTTGAGTTGTTTTAAAATCTAGGATTCAGTTCTGGTATTTTCCGCATGATTTCTAAATCATACCAGATCTGTCTCCGGTGCTCAAGCTTTGATTTTGCATGTTCAAGAACAAACGAGCTATTGCAGCTCAAGTGAGTATCGGCAGCGCGCAAAATTTTCAATGATTGTCAAAACAGCGCCTGCTGATCCTTCTTTTTGATCCTTATAAACGGACCATCACAGGATTTCGTTCTCGAAATCAAACAACAATCTCAAAACAGAACAGCAGAAAATTAAGATTGAAATTCACCTATTACATAGCCAAGAGTTCAAGATAACTGAGCAAACAACAAGCAACAACTAGGGAAAAGAATAACCAAAAACTAACCAGCTACTGGAATCTGATACAACAACTACTCAAACAGATGCGGCCACTCACGCTGCATCTTCTCTTCCAGCTCCCAGGTAGCTTCTTCCCTACCATGTTTGCTCCATTGCACCATGACCAAAGGAATGGTTTTATTCCTCAATTGTTTCTCTTTTTTGTCTAGAATTTTCAAGGGATACTCCACATAGTTCAACGTCTGATCTAGCTCAACCTCGTCAGTTCTCAGTACATGAGACGGATCTGGCTCATACTTCCTCAACATGGAAACATGAAAGACATCATGTAGAGAAGATAAATCTGGTGGCAACAACAGTCGATACGCCAAAGGGCCAATCCTCTCAACAATTTCATATGGTCCAACATAACGAGGGGCTAACTTTCCCTTATGACCAAAACACATAACACTTCTAAAAGGAGAAACTTTAAGGAACACATGATCACAAACCTGAAACTCTAGAGGTCTACGCCTCTTATTAGCATAACTGGCTTGGCGATCTTGGGCAGCTTTCATCCACTGTCTAATTAGATCCACATGATCCTTCATCTGCTGCACAAAATCTGGGGAAGACAACTGCTTCTCCCCCACTTCTTCCCAACATACAGGCGATCTGCACTTTCTGCCATACAAAGCTTCGAACGGCGCCATGCCAATCGTCACTTGGTAGCTGTTATTATAAGAAAAATTTGACCAAAGACAACGCATCTTGCCAGCTACCACCAAAATCCATCACCACAGCTCTTAACATATCCTCCAACGTCTGGATAGTTCTCTCAGATTGACCATATTTCTGCGGGTGATACGCTGTACTCATAGCCAATATGGTACCCAAAGCTGCTTGCAAACTCTTCTAAAACCTGTAAGTAAACCTTGGATCTTGGTTAGAAACGATCGAAACAGGAACACCATGCAGTTTAACCACAAAATCTACGTACATTTTCGCCATTTTCTTCAAAGAGAAGGTCATTCCATAGGGAATAAAATGTGCAGACTTCGACAATCTGTCGAATACAACCCAAATCGCATTGTAACCTCTGCTGGAACGAGGCAAATACGTCATAAAATCCATCGCTATGTGCTCCTAATTCCATTGGGGCACTTCCAAACTCTGCAACAGACCACCAGGTCTCATCCTTTCAACCTTAACCTGCTGACAGTTCAAGCAACGAGCAATGAAACCAGCAATGTCACTCTTCAAACCAGCCCACCAAAAGTGCGGCTTCAACGCATGGTACATCTTCCGTGCACCAGGATGGACACTGTGTCTACTGCAATGCGCTTCTCTAAGGATCTCCTCCCGAAGATCTATCAGATTGGGCACAACCAACCGACCACTGAAACGCAAACAACTATCAGACGAAACAGAATAGTCCTCAAGCTGTCCATCCCTGAACTTCAACTTCAACTCATGGATAGAAGGATCTGTCCTTTGAGCGGCTCTAACGCTCGAAATGATCTGTGAATCAACTTGGAAAGAATAAACCACCACATAGTCCTCAGCCGTGTAAAACCTCCAACCAGTAGTGCGAAGATGCTCACATTCCTTAGAAATATACAGCGACGCAAGCATCTTTTCCGGAGCCTTCCTGCTCAACGCATCAGCCACTACATTAACTTTCCCAGGCTGGTACTTGATCTCACAATCAAAATCCTTTAGCATCTCCATCCACCTACGCTGTCTCATATTCAAGTCAGGCTGCGAAAACAGATACTGCAAACTCTTGTGGTCTGCATACACCACAAACTACTCGCCATACAGATAGTGGCGCCAAATCTTCAACGCAAGACCACAGCTGCTAGCTCCAAATCATGAACTGGATAACGAGTCTCATGCGGTTTCAGCTGCCGCGAGGCATACGCAATGACTCATCCATGCAGCAACACACAGCCCAATCCATTGAGCGAAGCATCGGAACACATGAAGAAGCCACCTGAACCAGATGGCAAATCCAACACAGGCGCAGTAGTCAACTTCTCCTTGAGCAATTGAAAAGCATTCTCGCATTGCTCAGTCCAAAAGAATCGCTTGTCTTTCTGAGTCAACTGAGTCATCGACCTAGCAATACTAGAGAAACGATCTATAAAATGATGGTAATGGCCAGCCAGAACAAAGAAACTACGAACCTCAGACACATTTCTAGATCGCTCCCAGTTCAAAACAGCATCAACCTTACTGGGATCCACAGAAATGCCATCCGTTGAAATCACATGACCCAAAAACACGATGCGATCCAGCCAGTTGAGCGTGAATCTATTAAACAGTATGTCGACGCACAGAGAGTTGCAATGAAGGACAACTCCCAAATGCTCCTTATGCTCCAAAGGAGTCTTCGAATACACCAAGATGTCGTCGATGAACAATATCACAAACTGATATATAAAACTCTCGGAATACTCGGTTCATAAAAGCTATGAAGACTTCAGGAGCATTTGTCAATCCGAAAGGCATTACTAGAAACTCATAGTGCCCATACCTATTACGAAAAGTAGTCTTCACGACATCTTGATCTCTATCTGTCAACTGATGGTACCCTGAACGTAGATCGATCTTCGAATATACAGCAGAACCTTGCAACTGGTCAAACAAGTCGTCGATTCTCGGCAACGGGTACTTATTCTTAACAGTAACTTTATTAAGCTGACGGAAATCATAAAACCCGCGTTCTCCGCCGACAACAAGATGAACATATCCATTGCTGAGACTAACGGAATCTTCGACTGGGAATCAGCACCATAGAAATTCAATTTCTTGTCGGTCTGAGACCTAAAACGCACGATCCCATGGAACAATCCATGGAGGCCCTATAGCTGGACAACACGTCCATTCCCACTATGCAGTCGAAATCGCACAACAACAAACGAATCAAATTTGCTACTAGCACATGCTCACCAAAACTCAGAACGCCATTTAACAAAACCTCTTGGGAATACAAGCTCGCACCGTCAGGAGTAGAAACAGACACAACATCGCTCAAAGAAGTGGTATGCAGACCATGCTCGACCACAAATGCATCAGAAAGAAATGAATGCGATGCGCCAGGGTCAAACAACACTCGTGCAGGAAAATCAAAGACAAGGCATGTACCTGAAATCACCCTGCTCGGCGTCTCCTCCGCTTGCTCCCTAGTCATAGCGTTCGCTTGAGCATGTTGGGGTACAGAGAAATGCTGCTGAGACGACTGTTCGAAATGCGACTGGCCAGGCAAATGAAACGGTCTAAACTGTGTCTCTCCAACCCTAGGTTGCGGAAACTGAGGGGAACAACCCCTAGACAATCCTCCTCGACCCTGTGGATGGGCTGCGGCTTGCTGCGATCCAGCTGATGGACACACTCTCACGAAATTCCCATACTGACAGATATTACACAATCCCTGCACACCAACGCACTGAGTCGACGAATGTTTGCCTCCACAGAAGCCACAAAACTCTTCCCTAGAACCACTGCTACTATAGCTGCCCGAACCAGAAGAACCAGAACCAGACTTCTTCTTAAACTGATGGCCACGAGGTCGGAACCTCTGGCGGCCAGACTGCTGAGCCAATTGTTGCTGCTGCTGCTTGGGTTGATGAGCTGACTGCGAAGACTGAGAAGACTGTGCTCTCTGAACAGTGGGACTACTACCCTGAGCACCCTGAGGCCTAGCACGCGACCTCTGGCTCCGCAGACCTTCCTCAATATGGATTGCATTGTCCACTGCTTCAGCATAACTCTTCGTTTTGCTCGTCAGCACCATCGAATATAGCTCTTCGTTCAAACCCTCAATAAACTTAGTCCTTTGGCCCTCTCCCGGCCAGAAACATGCGGGACATACGTCAAAAGAGAAGAAAACAACCGAGCATAGTCTCGCACAGACATCGTACCTTGCTCCAAATGATCGAACTCTAACTCACGAGCGTTCACGTACGACTCCGGGATGTACTCCTGCCGAAATTCAACACAGAAACTATCCCAAGTGATCTCCACACCGGTCTCCTCTAGCGTCCTTGAAGCACCACGCCACCAGCGCTCTACACTCTTCCTCATCTGGAAGGTTGCCAAACTCAACCGAAGCACATCATCGTACTGAACACGATCGAACAAACCAGTGATGTGCCGTCCGCATCCTCGCTAGACTCGTCACCGTTGAAAATCTGGGGACTCATCCTTTGGAACCTAGCCATCACAATCTCCATGCTCTCCACACGGGTTGTCAAGTCGTCAACTTCATCCTCCACCTGTCTACCGCGACCACGGGAAGGGAAACTACGCTGATCCACGTTCTAACCTCCAGAATCGTCCTGAAACTGCCCTCTACCTCTACCCCTACGTCTAGGCGGCATCTACGAACGCACTAAACATGATAAGGTAACACAGAAGAAGTACAACATAGATAACACATATCACAACCATATGCACCACATAATCACACAGTGAAGCACAAACAACACACAACACTGTGCCTATACTCAAGTGTGATCAAAGAAATCGAGCTTATCCCAGATTAAGCTCTGATACAAAAATGTCAGGCGTCGTGCTCACATCAGAGTTAAACCACGCAAAAACATAGCGGAAGCAACTAAAAAGTGGTTAAAATTTTTGCTTTTGGCCTGACTGAAAGATAATATAATTTAAAATACGGAAACACTCAAAATATATCCCAGTTACACAACAAGCAAAGGCTACAAGTCAAAGTAAAACAGTACAGTACCAACACAACCGAATACAACAAAGCACAGGGCATCCCCTGGCTAACAGTACTAATACATATATACTATACTAACTGGGACACTCTATCCTCCACCTTGGGCTCCTACAGCTGGGCTAAAACCACGACCAGCTATGAACCTGGGATACCTGAAAACAAACAGGCAAACAAAACAAACCAAGCCCCATAGGGACATTGGGGTCAAACCCCATTACGGAGAGAAACAGCTAAAAGATAGCAATAGATAAAATGCAAATTCTATGCATGAGATCAAGGCTACGACCGAACACCGGGAGCCAAAGGATTCCAAAGATAGCCCAACAACTGGAATCAGGTGCCAAGATATGAGGTGTGAGAGCTACTCACTCCGCCCACATCAATACTCAACCTGCTGTAGCCCAACCCATAAGGTGTGAGAGCTACTCACTCCGCTCACGGTGGCCAACCATACCAGCAGGGAGAAGAAACGCGTGAGGTGTGGGAGCTACCCACTCCGCTCACAAATCTGCACCCTAGCACATACAATTCAAACAATGCAAGGCACGGCAACAATAGAGATCTGCATGCAACGAGTATAATGCGTGTATGCATAAAACAGAAAGCAGTAAACACTGAATAGAATACAAGAACAACACAACAGCAAGCACAACACTCATCCATGCCAAATCTCAACGCTGTAACCAGCTCAACATCCATACCTCGATATTCTGTGCAACAATTACCACACACGGGGTCCTGAGAAATCTGATATGTAACCTGAACGAAGCAACAAAGCATAATTCTCAAGGGACGCTAAACACACAATGCACGAATGGAAGCTACAACCCAAACAGGTGATTATCCTTCCCTTCTACACAACGTAGAGCTCAATTAAAAGCTTAAAGTAAGATCTCATCACTTACACAAAGCGCTACCTGAAAACAGCGAACGCACGGCTACAGGTGCTGCTTCGCGATTCTGCTTCCAGCCAACTACAGCTTCCAAAAGTGGTATAAGATGAAGACTTCATGAGAGGAGTCCAATGCTACCTCATCGTTCAAAACAACGACCGTAAAGGATGGGAATCGTCGGATAAAATCTACGGTGAACAGTGCTTAGGGTTCGCGATAGAGATTGGGAAATCGGGGAAAAATATTCTAAGTATGTGATCTGTTAAACAATCGAAGACCAAGTCTTCTATTAAATACACTTCTCAACAGCTGATAGAAACAAGAACAGATTCCACCGACAAAATCAGTTGTCGCAACTATTATTCCCAACCAACTGCTGAAATCTCACACCAGCAGAGTCCTATCGCTAAACAGCGAAAAACTAAACAAAACGACGTTGCAGAGGGACACGTCACTTCGCTACCAACAGCTGATTCACAAACCAGCAGCTGAATAAAACAACGCATCAATCTCTCAACAGTAGATGTCTCACACGACCAACAGCTGACGCTAAACGTTACACCAAAAATGTTGCCGTTCCAACTTAACTAAACGACGTAGTTTCTTCCTCACGCTACAGTAGAAAATCTGAAATCAACGCTAACAGTGATCACTCAACTACAGGAATGTTGACTCGCGTTGACATCTGTTGGCAGTAACAAACAGACTTTCCCCAAGACATCTGCTCCCGTGAAACGGCGTCGCATCATGCCCGCGCCACATTCAACAGACCCACATACGTCGGCAGATCTCTCACTAGCACTAGGCCAAAACGGCGTCGTACCAACTATTCTAAACGACGACATTTTGTACTCACTACTAAAACACGCTGAAAGACTTCTAAACAGTACTAGCACTAGCAGATTTTTACTATTTGATAAGATCTCTCCACAAATCTGAATTCTTAAAATCTGATTAATTCCACAAATTAATCTTTTTTAAATTTCGGGTCTCACACTCACCGCCAGTAGGAATGTAATCATCAGCAGGGTCATCACCTGCACCATTTAAACCTAGCGAGCCTAGAGGCTCAACATGCTCTATCTTGTAACATAACAAAGTACATACTAATAAAGTCACATACAAGCAAATACTCATAATAAAATAACATGAATGCGTGAATGATATTAAAACCTTGTTCGTACATTTCATATCATACATAACATATAACATACATAAGGCATGACAAAGCATAACATGAAAAACGTATAAGTCGTATCATGAAGTGTGGATCATATTCGATTGATCAATCTATAAAACAACGTACGCGGCGGTGCGGTTCACCCGACCTTACCTCGGGATTCCTATAAAGTCACAACTCTATGCTACCACTTCACCATGCCGTGAACACATGGATCCTTAAGCTCGTAATACATGAACAGAAGTTCAACGGGTCCGATGTCACGCATCCCCTCATCATAAACTTGCCACAAATCATTAAATTCCCCGGGTTTTGTCTTTTAAAGAACATGCATTTATCGTTCCATAAAATATTCATGATGCGTGCATTTCGTAAAATCATGCAGTTTAAAGTTTAGCTCGTCAATGTATATTTAATCATTTCCATTAAAAATATACGTACATAGAATACTACATATATGATTAAATATACATTCACGGGCTTCTACATTTTCTATTTCGGTCAAGGACTGGTTCAGGAGTCTGGCTACTACTTCTAGGCTTACATCAACATTGACTTAACCCAAGACCTAAGAGTTCCTCTTTAAAATTCCTAACACCATCCAATTTTTTGAGTAGTTTCAAACTCAATTTTGACTTTAAAATCAAACGCTAATTTTGAATAATTTCAAAATCAATTTGACTTAAAAAAAATCAATTTAACCAATGTTGACTTTTGAAAAGGATAACTTACCCAATTTTGACCCAAATGACTAATTTTGACCAAATGACCAATTTTGACCCTATTAAGATCTCATGGTCAATTTTGACTTAATTAAAAATCCAAAGACTCTAATTTTGACTTAAAAACTTCAGATAAACATCAAACTCAATCAAATTAAAAGTTTGACTCAATTTAAAACCTTTGACCATTTTCTTAAAAATTGGACATTTGACTTAAAATTAAAATAATTGGTCCATAATTAAAATAACTCGGATCAACATTAAAATGTTTTGACTCGACTTGACGAACCGAACCCCGGTCCAACCAAACCAACCGGTCCAGCCGAAACGTCCGGCCAAAGCAAAGGAAACCTAACACACAAGACACACGCACACACCACTCCATGCACCCCACGACGCCGCCGCCTTATCACCTAAACACGACCTGCTCCGACCTCCTATGGTCGGAGCCTCGCCAGCTGGACCCACCCCAGGTCCGGCCGCACCCTCTCGAACCTACCACAGCCTGAGTCGCGGCCGCACCAAGGCGGACAAACCATGGAAAAGCGACGCACGGCGCCCCCCAAAACACGTAGCGTGCGTGTCTCCCCAAGAAGTTGGTCCAGCCTTTATCTCCCACCCTTGGACAATTACTAGACCTCCCTAGGGTCACCTTGAAACACCTGGACTCGAGCCACAACCCCATGAGCAGCCCCTTAGCCGATGCAATGCATGAAACAGTTAAAAACATGGTGAAACTTCATGAGTCATGCATGGATCTAGAACAATTAAGCATTGATCTAATTAAAACACATAAAATTCTTGAATCAAACATTAAAAACAAGTTACAATGCCTTAAATGGTGAGAAAAATAGTGGATATCACATACCTGGTTTGGAGAGAATAGAGATGTGCGAGTTACCGATGTGTAGGACGTGAGATCGGGTCACGACCGCCTTTGAATCACCAAAGTGTTGCAAATTTCGAAGCTTTAAAGGGAGAGTGGGACGTGATTTTGAGGGAAGGAGGGAGTGGAGGCTATGTCTAGGGTTGAAGTTGATTAGAGTGGGATTGAGAAAAATGAATGTGCCAAAAGTGACCCCTAAGACTTAATTAAGAAATTAAAAAGAAAATTGACATGCTTGCCCCTCCTTTAATTAAAAATCTAATTAAAATTTTGACTTGGCTTTGAAAAATGGATAATTTTCGTAATTAAAGTCCCTTCAAATTTTAAAACACCTTAAAATTCAATAAAACAGCCCGTATAGGCGAAAAACGGGTTTCCCACCAAAATAATCATAAAAACCTCAATTTTCAGAAATTGTTCCTCAAAATAATAAATTTCATTATTAAAAATATAATAACTTAGAAATATCAAATTATTTTCATCTCGGTCGTCCCTAGTCTCGTCTATGCGTCCGTAACTCTAACAGGCTGAAAAACAAGACATGCACGCCATGTAACATAAAATCATAAACAAATCACATAAAATTGCATGTAAATCTAAAATTATTTTCCCTAGTCATGCACTCATTTCTACGTAGTCAGGAATTTCTAGAAGTTACAACTCTCCCCCCTTATAGGAATTTAGTCTCCGAAATTGAGTACGTACCAAATAACTCTGGGTAGCATATCCGCATATCGGCCTCAGTATCACAGGTAGCTTCATCCTCTTAGTGATTCTGCCACCGGACCTTGACCATCGGAATACTCCGTGTTCTCAGCCTGTGCTTCTATCGAGCTAGAATCTATATTGGTCGCTCCTCAAATGATACGTCTGGCTCTAACTGGAGCGGCTCAAAATCGAAAACATGTGACGGAGTCGGAACGTGCTTCCGAAGCATCGAGATGTGGAACAAATTATGAACAACTGACAAGTTGGGTGGTAACGCTACTCGATACGCCAGAGTACCAACCCTCTCCAAAATATTGAATGGCCCAATAAACCGGCTGAGCTTGCCTCTCTGGCCAAAGCGCATCACGCCCTTCATGGGTGAGATCCTCACAAACACGTGGTCCCCAAAATCTAGCTCCAGATCTCGTCGTATCTGATCGGCATAACTCTTCTGACGTATCTGGGCTATCCTCATCTTATCTCGAATCCTTCACAATATCTGCTGTCTGCTGCACTAACTCCGGCCCAGTCAGCACTCTCTCTCCGACCTCGTCCCAGTGCACGGGAGATCTGCATCTCCTCCCGTACAGCGCCTCATACGGAGCCATCCCAATCGATGACTGAAAGCTGTTGTTGTACGTGAACTCTACCAACTGCAATCTCGAGTCCCACGTACCCTGGAAATCAATCACACAAGTTCTCAGCAAATCCTCCAGTATCTGGATGTCCCTCTCTGACTGACCATCTGTCTGTGGATGAAAGCTGTACTGAATGACAACCTAGTCCCTCAAGGTGGCATGTAGACTCCTACAGAACTCAGACGTGAATCTGGTGTCTCTGTCATATACAATAGATACTGGTATGCCATGAAGTCTGACAACATCTCTGATGTAAAGCTCTGCATACTGCATCAGGGTGAAAGTATTCTTCACCGGTAAGAAATGCACTGACTTGGTGAGTCTGTCCACGATCACCCATATCCCGTGTACCCTCTGGGACTTCTGGGCAATCCAACCACGAAATCCTTCATAATATGCTCCCAATTCCACTCGAGAATAGGGAGTGGCTGCAACAACCCTGCCGGTCGCTGATGCTCCTCCTTGACCTGCTGACAGGTCAAGAACTCAGACACAAATCTTCCATATCATTCTTCATCCCCGACCACCAATATAGCGTCTGTAAATCTCTATACATCTTTGTACTCCCTAGATGGATGGAGTACGTCGATGCATGAGCCTAAGATAAGATCTCGGATCGCAACTAGCAGGGCACCCACATACGGCCTCTGAAATGGACTATCACATCCTCAACTGTGTATAGACCTCGTCCTCTGGCCTCATTTCGCTGTCTCCATTGCTGTAACTGCTCATCGGAAGCCTGACCATCTCTAATCCTCTCTCAAAGAGTCGGCTGAATAGTGAGCACTGCTAAACTCGGCGCACATCCCCCTGAATGGAACTCCAGACCAAATATCGGAATTTCAGCCTGTAGTGGTCTCTCAACTGACAAACACGCCACTACTGCAATCTTCCGGCTCAAAGCTTCTGCCACTACATTAGCTTTACCCTGATGGTAGCTAATGTCACAGTCGTAGTCCTTCACCAACTCTAGCCATCTGCGCTGCCTCGTGTTCAGCTCCTTCTGGGTGAAGAAGTATTTGAGCCTCTTGTGGTCGGTGAATATCTGACACTTCTCGCCGTATAAATAGTGTCTCCAAATCTTCAGCACAAACACAACTGCTGCAAGCTCAAAATCATGCGTCGGATAGTTCAACTCATAACTTTTCAGATGTCTCGATGCATAAGCAATAACCTTACCACCATGCATCAGAACTGCACCCAAACCTCTCAGAGAAGCATCTGTATAAACCACAAACTCCTCGTGGTCCACTGGCATAGCTAACACTGGCGCGGAAGTAAGGGCCTCCTTTAGCTGATCAAAGTTCCTCTGACACTAGGGACTCCACACATATTTCGCATTTTTCTTGGTCAGGGCTGTCAAGGGCACTGAAATCGAAGAGAAGCCCTTGATAAATTTGTGATAGTAACCCGCCAAGCCTAAGAAACTGCGAATCTCCTCCCACCATGCATCAGAACTGCACCCAAACCTCTCAGAGAAGCATCTGTATAAACCACAAACTCCTCGTGGTCCACTGGCATAGCTAACACTGGCGCGGAAGTAAGGGCCTCCTTTAGCTGATCAAAGTTCCTCTGACACTAGGGACTCCACACATATTTCGCATTTTTCTTGGTCAGGGCTGTCAAGGGCACTGAAATCGAAGAGAAGCCCTTGATAAATTTGTGATAGTAACCCGCCAAGCCTAAGAAACTGCGAATCTCCTCTGCATTCTTTGGAATTCCCCAGTTCTGCACTGCCTCCACCTTTGATGGGTCAACTGAAATCCCATCTCTCGACACAATATGCCCTAAGAATTCCACCTGCTCCAGCCAAAACTCGCACTTGCTGAACTTGGCATACAATTTGTGCTCTCTCAAAGTATGCAAGGCCGTCTGCAAGTGCTGCCTATGCTCCTCCAAGATCCTGGAATAGACCAGAATGTGGTCGATGAAAATAATGATGAACTGGTCTAAGTTCTATCTGAATACCCTGTTCATTAGATCCATGAAAATCGCTGGGGTATTCGTCAGGCCAAACGGCATCACCAAGAACTCGTAGTGGCTGTAGCGCATCCGAAAAGCAGTCTTGGACACATCCTCCTCTCTAACTCTCAACTGATGATAGCCAGACCTCAAATCAATCTTCGAGAACACTGAAGCTCCATGCAGCTGATCGAATAAATCCTCTATCCTAGGGAGTGGATACTTATTCTTCAGTGTGACACTATTCAGCTCCCGGTAGTCAATACACAACCTCATGCTGCCAACCTTCTTATTTACAAAAAACACTAGTGCGCCCCATGGAGAAAAGATAGGGCGAATGAATCCCTTGTTGAGTAACTCCTGAATCTGTTCCTTAAGCTCCTTCATCTCGGTAGGAGCTAATCCATAAGGTGCCTTAGAGATAGGCACTGTACCTGGCATCAGCTCAATAGAAAACTCCACCTCTCGCTCCGGTGGAACTCCCACTACAACATCGGGGAAGACATCTGCAAACTCCGTGACTACCTACAACTCAGACAGTGAAGGGCCTGCTGAAACACCAGAAGCGATGATGCTGGCCAAGAACGCCTGAAATCTAAGCTCAACTAGCTTCCTGGCTTGAAGAAATGATATAAATCTGGGCATCCGTGGCCTCCTCGCTGTCTCAAATAAGAAGGCCTCCTACCCTGGCGGCCTGATAGACACTATCCTCCGCTGGAAGTCAATCATTGCTCCAAACTCCATCAACCAATCCATTTCTAGGATGAGGTCGAACCCTGACATTGGCAAAACGATCAAATCCGCTCTGATCGCATTAACCTGGAACGTCATCATCAATCGCTGCACGATGCTGGATGTCGTCAACTCCTCTCCTGACGGAAACGTCACGACGAGAGCTACTCCCAAGCTCTCCGAAACCATACCCATCCTCTATGTGAACGCACTAGAAATAAACGAGTGGGTCGCCCTTGAGTCTAGCAAAGAGAGTGTACTGACACCAAACACACGAATCTCGCCTGAAACAGAAACGTCACACAAGTACGCGTTTACGTTAATACTAAATTCCAAAAAGAAGTTTAGATGCCTAAGACATTTCTAAGTTCTCTAGTCCTATCCGTCAAAGTTCTCAAGGAAAGTCCTAGAAGTCCTACAGTTCTCATTTATAATACTTCTACAGTTCTCATTTATAATACTTATCAACTAAGGAAACGAATTTCCTAGCAGTGCTCTATCTAGAATGCAATTCTAAAACACCGAGATAGCAACATAAGAAGTACGGAAATCTAAAACGGAATACCTATGAGTAATGTCGTGTCCGGATCTGCAGCCTTAGCCTGCATCACGAAGACATGACCAATGGACTGCATCTTCCTAAGGAAATTAATAGAGATATGCCCAGATCCTTGCAATGAAAACATCTGCATGAGCCCACCATGCACTGCCCTGTATGACTCTTATGGCACGTCGGACATTCCGGTGTCCCTCCAGGTCTAGGGGCAGTAGTCCCTTGCTGCTGAGGTCTCTGCTGACCCTGCGGCCTCTGCTGGCCCTGAGGTCTCTACTGCTGCTGTCACTGATGAGATGGGCCCTTAGAAGGCCCCTGAAAAGGTCTCTTCGCTGGCTGCTGTGAAGACTTGCCCCCGACAGGCTGCTGCATCTGGCGCTTCCTCTGGAAGTCATCCCTCATGTACTTCCGGCCTCTCTCAGACCGATAAGCCCTGTTCACTGTCACCATGTAAGTCGTCACGTATGCCATATTGACATCGTGGTGGATGTCGGGTCGCAGTCCATCCGTGTACCGCCACATATTCTCACTCTCAATCGTAGAAATCGAGGTCATAATGTGACACCCCCGCTCAAACTATCTCACATACTCCGCAACATACTTGTCCCTGGCGGAGACTCATGAACACCCGAATAAGCTGGCTCCGGGAATCAGTAGTAAAATACTTCTCAAAGAATACCTTCTTGAATTCCTCCAATGTCAAGCTCTACAGAAACAGACCAACCACCGCGCCCTTCCACCAGAGAGCGCTCCGGGAATCAGTAGTAAAATACTTCTCAAAGAATACCTTCTTGAATTCCTCCAATGTCAAGCTCTACAGAAACAGACCAACCACCGCGCCCTTCCACCAGAGAGCGGCATCTCCCTTCATCATAAAAATAGCACAACGGACCTTGTAAGCGTCCAAGAGACCCATGTAATCATAGATGGTATCCAAAGATTGGATCCACTCCTCAGCAACAAGTGGATCTCTGGTGCCAGCAAACTCCTTAGGTCTCTGCTTGCGGAACCTCTCTGTGACATCCTCCTCATGCGACTTCCCGGGTCGCTCCGACTGACTCTTCAATAGTCTGGTAATCCCATCCAGCATATCCACACTAGCCCTCTTGTATGGTGTCAACTGAGGTGGTGGGGGAGGAGGAGGCGTAGAATCATCTTGATGGGTCCTATCACGTCTGGGAGGCATTCTGATACACCAAAATCTTATCACGTAAATCTAAGTTCATGACTAAGCGTCTGATTTAAAATTCTAAGACCGAAACTCATGTAGGACTAAAACATGTAGCATGCGATCATAAACATAAATCATAAAACAATAAAACTCACAGACTGATCGTGCGACTTCCGAGGTCCACGCAGCAGGCTAGTACCCCACTAGAACCACCGCTATGATACCAATTGTAACGCCCCAGATTAACGAATGCCCCCACTGTATCAACACTCGTCTTTCCAGCATGTTTCTTCCTCACTCGCACGCACCCTGAGAAACTTCCCAAGGGGTCACCCATCCCAAAATTGTCCCAAGTCAAGCACGCTTAACTTTGGAGTTCTTAAGTGTTGAGCTCCCGAAAAGAAGATGCACCTTGTTGATATGAGTAGTACCAATTAAATCTGATAAGCCTTTCTCAACTAACCTAAATTACATCTAGAACTTCCCAGTCTCATAATCCCTCTCATTCAGGTGTCGGATCGGTTCATTCGTGTGCTCCTTCGCCTCTAGAAGACTGCCAGGAGTAGCTCTTTGTCCGGGCAACCTCTTGGCACCGATGATCACTCCCGCCCTCTTTTGAGCCCCGAAACTCACATGCCCACCAGCTTCCGCTATGTTCGTCCCCGAACCATACCATACTAAGAGAAGTCGGCTCTGATACCAACTGAAACGAACCAGACTATAGATTTTTTTAAATCATTTGCGGAATACATAAACTGAAAGTGTGGCTCGTTCCCTTTAAAACATTTTCTAAACCATTTTCTCAACAAGACTTGAGATAGAAATAAATAAGTATTTTAAAACATAAAACCAACCATAATTCTTAAAACCAACTGAGTACATATTTAAAGCCAACATCTGAAAAGCGTATCATAATAAAAGTGAAACATAAGTGCGGTCATGGGGTACTGCTGCAGCCGAAGCTCAGAGGTCCTCATCGCCAGTAGGAATGTACTCATCAGCAGGGTCATCACTTGCACCATTTAAACCTAGTGAGCCTAGAGGCTCAGCATGCTCTATCTTGTACATAACGAAATACATACTAATAAAGTCGCATGGAGGTACATACTCGTAATAAAATAACATGAATGCATGAATGATCATAAACCTTGTTGGTATATTTCATATCATACATAACATATAGCATCCATAAGGCATGACAAAGCATAACATGAAAAAGGTATGAGTTGTATCATGAAGTGTGGACCATATTAGATTGATCAATGTATAAAACAAAATACGCGACGGTGCGGTTCACTCGACCTTACCTCGGGATCCCTATAAAGTCACACCTCTATTTTAGTGCCCCAAAATCCATAGGACCACAAATTCTAATCTTTATCTATTTAGAGTCCTTTTCTAATTTCAAGATTTCATCTTTTGCTACTTGTTGAGCGGCTGATTCCTCATTTCTTAGATTTCATAAGGGCAGAGGCCAATCAGTGGTTAGTTTGTAACCCGAGCGCAGCCAAACAATTTTCAAACTTTACAAATAAAATGGTTTTGGATGGGAGAATGGTTAAATTTCAGATTTTGTGTAGTGCATTTACAAATCAAAACATTGACAGGGAATTTTAAGTAAAATTTTCTGAAGTACGCCTGGTTTGCCATGCCTAAATGAGTGTTTTTCCCCTGTTAATAATCAGACTCCCATGCCCCTGTCCTTGTGAACTATAAGTTCAATTATTTGCAAGAAAATGTTCAATCTGGCATCAAAGAAATAGTTAACACATTGCTGCGCTGGGAAAACTCTCTGTTAGTGGCCTGCTGTATCTTGTGATTTCCTTTTTATCAAGGCAAGTAAATTTGATTCTTGCTACGCCATGAAAGCTTACATGTTGTTCTCACTTTACCTTATGATTTCGCTTAAGCTCTGTTATTTATCAGCCTTTGCTCATGTTTTGGTTCATATTATAGTGTATGTTGAGCTCGGGGTCACAGGGGATTTCGTTGGAACTCAAATGTATTTTACGAGGTTGATGTTGATTTTAAAACGCTGAGCATTTCAGATTTTCAACTCGCAGAGATCATGATGTTCTTTCTTTTGCTGTAATATCGAGATTTGATGATTGTGTAATCGGTAATTGCTAGTGGAATCAGTAGAAAGTCTGCTTTAATAGGCGACTGCTGGTAGCGTGATCATTGTTTCGATATTACAAGGGTTATTGTAAAACCAGCAGATGCACTGTACACCAGCAGGTGCATTTCTTTTGATAACACCAGCTGCATTCCTTCATTAGAATTTCAGCAGCTGGCGACTAGTTATTGTTGCTTGCGACTGGTTTGCTGGCGACTGGTTATCGTTGCTTGCGACTGGTTTGCTTGTGACTGGTTATTGTAGCTTGCGACTGATTCCTTTTCTCTCAAGTACCTCACTGCTGATTTTTATCCATAGTCTAGTTTTTCTTCCACCTGCTGATTTCCTTACCCAACGACTGGCTGTTCTTGAATCAACGGCTGGTTGAGTTACTGTTACTCCGTTGACCAAATTAATTGTGTTGACCACCAATGTATATATAAATATATACCCATCGACTGATCTACTGTTCACACCAGCTGGATTTCTTGCCAACAGCTGAACTTATCCAACTGCTGATTTTACATGTCTCTGCTGGATGCTCAGTAAAACGATTTTCGAAGGGAGTATGAGTTTTTTTAAAAATAGAGTGAACCTCGATGCTAAGATTTCAGGTTGTTCATTATGTGTTTTAAAGAAGAAAGTTTCAGTTTATGAATTTATGGCTTAGATAACAGACGGTTCATATGGGAAGGTGAGCAGCAGACGAGAGGGTCAGTTGCCCCTTCATATTGGGTGCGATTTCACCACATTGGAACTGATATCAGTAGTCATTCGATCGAGTGCAATGGGAACTAAGTAGATCTTCTGAGCCATAAGTTTAACGAAAATGATAACGCTGGAATTTGAATTCACTTCCAGAACAAAAGTTGCAGTAAATGGTGTATTATGTATTATCATCTGCATATTGTGTTTGTTACCTTCAGTTTGCTTGCTGAGCCCCTAGGCTCACTAGCTTTCTTGGTGCAGGTGAGACGGCGCCGGAGCAGGCGGGAGGTGGAGTTTGAATCAGCAGCGACGTGTGAGTGTTTATCGAAGGCCTGCGTTTCCACGATGTTCATTTTGTATTTTGCTACTTTTGTTGTCTTTGATCTTAGTCACAACTGTATTGAGATCTGTTACAACAAGGATGAATTCAGCTAGAGTTCAGTAGTTGTAATATCGCGATTTCGCATTTTGTATTTAAATTTATAATGACAGCTGGTTCATTGTTATGGCGCCAATGGTTGTAATTCGAATTTTTTTTTACGAACAAGATAATACAGCTTGTTCTATTTGCTTTTCAGCCCTTATATTTCCCTTATATTTCCTTTTCTTCGATCTCGTGACTCCCATGAGGAATGAGGTGTCACAAACATGGTATCAGAGCATGGTCCAGAGAAAAACACGTGCACTTCTTGCTGAAACAGATTTCATCAACCGTCTCTACGGGACAGTGAGTTCTTTTATGTTTTAGAGCATGCAGTTTTTTTTTCTTGCATGTTCTGATGTTCCTATGTGGTGGATTACGGGCTATAGATTAAGATGTCTGGCTGAGGAAGAGGAAGGAATATTCCAGTAGATGAATCCAATCCTGATAGTAACGCTAGTATTGCCCAGCTTCTAAGGCTGCTGGTAAATCAGCAGGGTAGGGGCAACGGCCAATCCTCCAGCAGTAGAGGACCTAGCAACGATGACCCTCAAGAGCGATTTCGAAGACAGAAGCCAAGGGAGTTTAGTGGCACGACAGATCCGTTTGTCGCCGAAAGTTGGATTAAATCAATGGAAGTGATCTTTGAGTATCTTCAGACGCCTGACTTAGAAAGATCCAGATGTGCAATTTATATGTTGAGAGATGATGCGATGCTCTGGTGGGAAGGAGCAAAGCTTACTGTAGATGTAACAAATCTCCAATGGGAGGAGTTCAAGCGCGTGTTCTTTGAGCAATATTTTACAGAAGATAAGAGGTCTGAATTAAAAAGAGAGTTCTTGATGATCAAGCAAGGGGACATGACTGTCCACGAATATGTTCGAAAGTTCAAACGTGGATGTTATTTTGTACCTTTGATTGGAGCTGATCCTAAGGAGAAATTACGACACTTTGTCGATGGATTGAAACCAGCACTCAGGCATGATGTGAGACTGGTGGAACCAAAAGATTATCGAGGAGCGGTGGATAAGGCTCTAAGGGCTGATCAGGATTGGAAAGCAGTTATGGAGGAACAACAACTGAAGAGGCAGGCTTTCCAACAAAAAGAACAGCGACCACCCAAGAAACCATACAAGAATCTGCAGAGGTCGCAGGAACAAAAGCCTCGGGAGCAGAAACCTTTAGTTGTGCAACCCATCAGCGTGGTCTCAGCAGTTGGAAACAAGCCTCAGTGTCCCAAGTGCCAGAAGAACCACCACGGTCCATGTCGAAAGGGACAGAATGTTTGTTATAAATGTGGATTGCCAGGACATGTTATTATGGACTGTCCTAAATTAAAGTAGATGGTGACCAGCAGAGCTTATGTCATGACAACCGAGCAAGCCAATCCAGATTCTACAGTAGCTACGGGTAAGATTTTGATTGCTGGAATTCCCTCTTTAGCTCTAATAGATTCAGGTGCAATGCATTCCTTTATAGCAGCGGACTTTTCTAAGAAACTACCTGTTAAACCCAACCAGCTGACTATGGGATTTTGCGTAACGGTACCCTCTGGAGAAGAGATGATATCACATGATTTGTTTCGTAACTTAGAACTTAAGCTTCAAGGGCATTTAGTTACTGCTGACCTAATTGTTTTACCTATGTCTGAGTTTGATTTGATTCTAGGAATGGATTGGTTGACCAAGTATGGGGTCGTGATAGATTTCAAGCTTAGAACAGTAGTGGTAAAACCCCCAAAAGGAGACTGGTTCACGATATTACAAGTGTTATTGTAAAACCAACAGGTGCATTTCTTTTGTCAACACCAGCAGGTGCATTGTCAGGCCCCGTGCTAATTACTAACAATTAACACAATATAAGCGCATAAACACGGAAGCTTAAAATTAGGGCTTAAAAATTTTGGAAATACAATAGGCCTGAACTTCAAATCATACATTCAAAATAGCGATAACAAAATACGAGTTGACTCAAACTCCAACACAACAAGTATTTTAACCAAATAAAAATCCCCCAATACATGATAACACGGGGCATCCCCCGGTTCAATACATATCATATATAGACTGGGACTCAGGGACGCGGGGATCGACCAGCTGAACTTCCACTCGGCCCAGCTTGATTACCTAATGCTCCTGCAAATGGGCAACACAGACCCAAACAAAACAAAAGCAGGAAACAAGTACAAGGTCAAGCCTCAGTACGAAGAGCTATCAAAGCAGATAAACATGCAACATGCTATAAATCAATGCTATGAATGCATGAGGGCTATCAAGAAATCGGATAGCTAGACCAGTCTATCAACTGGCAACTCAAATCAAGCCTCAATACCACACACAGCCAATCAGCCAGTGGAAATCATCGGTCCGTGATCATCGGGGCCCGTCAGCCCATCACAGCTCGGCGGTAGACACTCGTATCCGGTAGTCACCGCTCCGACGATAGCGTTGGACTTTTCGGACACGACTCAACAGTCGACCAGTCACAACGTGGCACCCAATCAGGTAATCAAAGCAATTATCAATTCAGGCTCAGGATGTATGCAATGAATGTCATTCATTTCAATGCTCAATGCACGCAGTTTACAATACGTGAAACAGAACAGATTCATACAATTCATTCATCTAAAATCACGTAAGCTACATAACAGCAAATCACAACACTGAACAGATAGACATGTTCACGCTCAACTGCTAAGGGGCTGCTCAATCGTACCTTTTCCTTTTCAATTTACCAAACAGATTTCTCCTGGCTCAAATCACGCAGCAAGAAACTTCCTGGAAGCTGAAATCTGTTACAACACAGCTAATATCTTAGCTCAATTCTTAATCATAATCACGTTAAACCTACTGCCAGAAGCTAATCCATATTCTACACTTCTACGCAGACTTAGACTACTAAACAGAGCTCGAAACACAAAGGGCTACTCACCCAACGTTCACGCTAGCAGAGGGTTTGCAAATCTCACAACACGAAGACACCAGGCAACTCCGCGTTCCTCCTCCAGCACTGATTCAGGGTTCGTAATGGTTAGCGACCGAAAGAGCTGTTCAAGGGGAAACCAGCGCCACTCAAACCGTCAAAAATAGAGGCTGGAATCGACAGAAAATGGCGATTGAAAGTGACGGTTAACAGTAGCTATTTCGAGGGTTTGGAAAAGAGGAGATAAAGAATGGCTGGTTCAAAATAAATCTAAGTGTCGATCAACACTACTATAAATACCTCTTCAATCCTCGCCTGCTGATTCACTAAGATCCATCGAAGTGCTCAGCAGAAGTCTATCAGCAGCAATCTTCTCTTTTCTTTTCGTAAAATTCAGCACAACAACTAAACAACAATCGCACGAAAACCTTCAAAACGACACCGTTCCAACTTATCAAAAAGACGCCGAAGCAATTACCAGCTGACAACAGCTCTCGCAAGCAATTAACCAAGAACTGGTAACAACTCTCTCTTCAAAACAATCTATCTGCTGGTCGCGAGAAATCACTCCAAACGACGACGTATCTACTAATCCAAACGACGTCACTTTGGTTACGTAAACATTGCTACCAACAGCTGATCTCTCAAACGAAAAGCTCAAAACGCAGCGTTTCCACTTAATCAAACGACGCCGCTTCTTAACGCTCTTGCATAAGCGCGCCTGCTGATCAGCAGCAACCAACACAACGCAAATCACTACCAGCAGCAAAAAATACATCATGCTTACGTCATCATATCTATCAACAGCTCTCGCGACTAGTTTCTCAAACCATCTGCTGATCGTTACACACAAGCGCAACTGCTGAATTCAATAGTCAACACTCCAAAATGTTGACTAACACGTGTCGCTTCCTCGCTCAATCTCACGCTACATGCAACATCTACCAGCAGCAACCTCAAACTCGACGCTAAACCAGCAGCTCTCATTGCGTCACGCTGACGATATCGCTGCTGATTCAAAATTCACCAGCACGAGCTACAGTAACTTTGACCAGCGTTGACTTCACCAAAAATCGATACTTCTCATTTCTTAAACTAGCGCTGCGGCTGAGGAACCAGCAGGAACCTTATAACATTCGCATAAACCTCCAACCACACGGGATTAATCCCAAATCAAATCAATTAATCACTAATCTAACTTCTCAATCCTCACATTCTCCCCAACTTAAGAGATTTCGTCCTCGAAATCAAAGGCAAACACAGGGAAGAACACATCAAACATTCAAACTAGCACCAAAATTCGAAGCAAAATCAAAGATTTACCTGGAAAGTTTGCAAGCTCGGTGCTCAAACAGATGAGGCCAATCCTGTCTCATCTTTTCCTCAACTTCCCAGGTTTCTTCTTCTCGGCCATGCTTGCTCCATTGGACCATCACCAATGGAATTATCTTGTTCCTCAGCTGTTTCTCCTTCCTATCCAAGATTTGCACCGGATACTCGACATAACTCAAGGCAGAATCCAGCTCAACTTCGTCAGTTCTCAAAACGTGGGACGGATCCGGCTCATATTTTCTCAACATTGACACATGAAACACGTCATGAATCGCGGCTAACTCCTCGGGCAGCCTCAGTCTATAAGCCAATTGTCCAATCCGCTCGATAATCTCAAAGGGACCAACGAATCTGGGAGCCAATTTGCCTTTAAATCGGAATTTCATCACGCTCTTGAAAGGAGAAATCTTGAGAAACACACGATCGCCCACCTCAAACTCTAACGGTTGACGTCTTCTATTCGCATAACTCGAGAAACGGTCTTGGGCAGCCTTCATTCTACTCCGAATCAAATCAATTTGGTCTTTCATGTGCTGAACAAACTCCGGTGTAGAAAGCTGTCTCTCACCAACTTCTTCCCAACAAATCGGGGATCTGCACTTTCGACCATACAAAGCCTCAAACGGAGCCATTCCAATAGTGACTTGGTAGCTGTTGTTATACGAAAACTCCACCAAGGAAAGCGAATCCTGCCAACCACCGCTGAAATCCATCACTACCGCTCGCAACATATCCTCTAAAGTCTGGATAGTCCGCTCAGACTGTCCGTCTGTCTGTGGGTGATAGGCTGTGCTCATCGCCAATCTCGAACCCATTGCTGCTTGCAGACTCTTCCAAAAGCGAGAAGTAAACCTCGGATCTCTGTCGGACACTATCGAAACCGAAACCCCATGCAATCTAACCACATGGTCGATGTACAATTTCGCCATCTTTTTCATCGAACACCTCACATCATAGGGAATGAAATGGGCTGACTTCGAAAGTCTATCAATCACAACCCAAATCGCATCACATCCCCTACTCGATCGAGGTAGATGAGTCACGAAATCCATGACGATGTGCTCTCAATTCCATTGGGGCACCTCCAAGCTTTGCAGCAAACCACCAGGTCTCATCCTCTCAGCCTTGACCTGTTGGCAATTCAGACATCTAGCAACAAAAGTGAAATGTCGCTCTTCATACCTGTCCACCAGTAGTGAGACTTCAAGGCATGGTACATCTTTCGCTCGCCTGGATGCACACTGTACCGACTACAATGTGCTTCATTCATGAGGGTCTCCTTCAGATCAATCAGGTTCGGAACTACTAATCTCCCTCTGAATCTCAAACATCCATCCGAAGCAACAGAGAAATCATCAGACTGACCTGACTGCGCCTTAATCCTCAGCTCATGGATATAGGGGTCGGTCCTCTGCGCCTCCCTGATGTTCATCACAATTTTCGGTTCCACCTAAAGAGAAGAAACAAAGAAATACTGATCACCCGGCTGGAATCGCCAACCAGAAGTACTCAACTCCTCATGAACTTTCGAAATACTCAAGGATGCTAACATATGAGGCTGGGTCTTCCTGCTCAAAGCGTCGGCTACTAAGTTCACACGCCCAGGCTGATACTGAATCTCACAGTCGAAGTCCTTAAGCAATTCCATCCAGCGTCGCTGCCTCATGTTCAAATCCGACTGCGTGAAGATATATTTCAGGCTCTTGTGGTCGATGTACACCAAAAATTCTTCACCATAAAGATAATGGCGCCAAATCTTCAAGGCAAACACTATCGCAGCCAACTCCAAATCAAGAACCGGATACCTCGTCTCGTGAGGCTTCAGCTACCGAGACGCATACGCAATCACGTACCCCTTCTGCATCAAAACACACCCTAAACCACTCAGAGAAGCATCGGAGCACACAACAAATCCTCCGGAGCCAGATGGTAGGGCCAAAACAGGAGCAGTAGTCAACTTCTCCTTCAACGTATGAAAACTGTACTCGCACTCACCAGTCCATACAAATCTCTTATCCTTCTGAGTCAACTGCGTCATAGGCCTGGCTATTGAAGAAAACTTCTCAATGAAACGCCTATAGTAGCCGGCCAACCCCAAGAAACTACGGATCTCTGAAACGTTCCGAGGTCTCTCCCAGTTAAGCACTGCTTCTACCTTGCTCGGATCTACCGAAATTCCTTGTGCCGAAATCACGTGACCCAAAAAGATAATCCAGTCGAGCCAAAACTCGCACTTGCTGAATTTGGCATAGAGCTGCGAGTCTCTCAATCTCTGCAATACAAGTCTCAAATGCTCCTTGTGCTCTCTCTTGCTCCTTGAGTACACCAAGATGTCATCTATGAAGACGATAACGAACCGATAGATATACTCACTGAAGACGCGATTCATCAAATCCATAAAGACAGCAGGGGCATTCGTCAATCCAAAAGGCATGACAAGAAACTCAAAATGCCCATATCGAGTCCGTAAGGCCGTCTTTGCCACATCAGTGTCTCTAATTCGCAACTGGTGATAACCAGAGCGCAAGTAAATCTTCGAGTAAACAATCGATCCCTGCAACTGATCGAACAAGTCATCAATCCTCGGCAGAGGATACTTGTTCTTCACCGTGACCTTATTCAACTGTCTGAAGTCCACGCACATCCTCATAGTGCCATCTTTCTTTTTCACAAAGAGAATCGGAGCTCCCCAAGGCGACATGATCGGTCTGATGAAGCCTTTCTCTAAGAGATCAGTCAACTGATCCTTCAGCTCTTTCAACTCTGCGTGCGCCAACCGGTAAGGAGCTCTAGAAATCAGGGCGGTACCAGGCACCAACTCTATACTGAAGTCGATCTCACGACGAGGAGGGAATCCAGGAATCTCATCTGGAAACACGTCGGGAAACTCTCGAACAACGGGGATGTCACTCAACTCTAATCGCTGCTCCTGGGAACTATCAAGTGCATAGATCATGAATCCTGCATTACCTAGCGATAGCAGGCTAAACATCTCCATAGCGGACACTAAGGGAATCTTCGACCTTGAATCTGTGCCGTAGAAATCCCACCTCTCACCCGTATCAGGGCGAAATCTCACCACACCATGGAAGCAATCAACGGTAGCCTTATAGCTAGATAACACGTCCATTCCCAAAATACAGTCGAAATCTCTAATCCCCAACACAATCAAATTGGTCACCAGCACATGCTCATCAAACCTAATCAGGCAATCTACTACTACCTCTCGAGACCACAGGTTCACACCAGCAGGAGTAGACACAGAAACAACATCACACAGTGGGGAAGAACTCAACCCACGCTCAAACACAAACATCTCAGATATGAAAGAGTGTGATGCACCAGTGTCAAACAAAACTCTCGCAGGATAATCATAAATAGAGCATGTACCTCTAATCACCATGCCCGGAGTCTCCTCAGCCCGATCTCCTGTCAAGGCGTTCGCCTGAGCCTGCTGGGGAATCTGAAACGGGGGTCGGGAAGGTCCTCCAAAACGTGACGGCTCACGAGGCTGAAAAACAGATCGCTGGGACTGAACAAAAGGTTGCTGTCGCTGAGAAGAACCACTAGCGGAACCCTACTGCGACTGACCAGTAGACCGCCCTCCAATCGAAGGACACGCTCTAGCAAAGTGTCCCGGCTGACCACAAAGGTGGCAGAGTCCTCGGACTCCTCGACACTATGAAGTCTCATGCCTCCCTCCGCACTGACTATAGAATCCGCCTCCAGAACCGCTACCAGACCCACTGCCAGAACCAGAGCTCACGGAACCAAAAGAACTCGAATGGCCCTTCTTCTTGAACTGCTTCCCTCTAGGTCTAAACTGCTGGCGACTCGACTGCTGTGATCCTTGCGGAGACTGATACGACTGCGACACCGCCTGAGCTGGATGAGAAGCACGCGCGGTCGTCTGATTCACTGGAGCCTCAGGATCCATCAAACTCTCCTCGATATCCACTGCATTGTTCACAGCTTCCATAAAAGTCGCCGGGGACCCAGACAGCACCATCCGATACAGGTCAGGTCTCAAGCCCTTCAAAAACTTGTTCCTCTTCGTTCGCTCTTGGTTCACCACAGCTGGCATGTACACTAGAAGCGCAGAAAACCGCCTCGCATACTCGGCCACACGCATATCACATTGCTTCAGGTTATCAAACTCACGTTCCCGACTAGCGAAGTAGGACTCTGGGGTGTATTCGCGTCGAAAGGCCTCGCAGAAAACATCCCAAGTGAGCATCGTCCCACTATCTCGAAGCATCCTCGAAGTACTCCTCCACCAGCGCTGAGCATCATCTCGTAGCTGCAGCACTGCCAACTTCAGTCTCTTTTCCGGAGCGTACTCCAGGGTATCAAATAGCTCCTCCATCTGAACAAGCCACGCCTCAGCCCTAGAGCCACCCTCAGTACCAGTCAACGTCGGTGGGTTCGTCCGCTGGAATCGGGCTAAGGCTAACTCCATTCCACCTATCTGCCTAGTGACGTCCTCTACCTGAGCGTCATCATCACTACCTGCTCTAGACTCCTCCTCAGAACGTCTAGTTCTCCTACCTCCTCCTCGTCTCGGCGGCATCTAATCAAGCCTAGAGGTAAGGTCTCACAGCAGATATAATAACAAGGCAGATAATAGATCACATAAGTCACAGAGGCAATCAAAATCAAATCAAAACTCTGTGCCAAGACTCGAGTGTGATCAAAAGAAATCGAGCTTATCCCAGTTTAAGCTCTGATACCAAAAATGTCAGGCCCCGTGCTAATTTCTAACAATTAACACATAATAATCGCATAAACACGGAAGCTTAAAATCAGGGCTTAAAAATTTTTGAAATACAATGGGCCTGAACTTCAAAACATACATTCAAAATAGCAATAATAAAATACGAGTTGACTCAAACTCCAACACAACAAGTATATCATCCAAATAAAACTCCCCAATACATGATAACACGGGGCATTCCCCGGTTCAATACATATCATATATAGACTGGGGACTCAGGGATGCAGGGATCGACCAGCTGAACTTCCACTCGGTCCAGCTTGATTACCTAGTGCTCCTGCAAATGGGTAACGCAGACCTAAACAACAAAAGCAAGAAAAGAAGTACGAGGTCAAGCCTCAGTACGAAGAGCTATCAAAGCAGATAAACATGCAACATGCTATAAATCAATGCTATGAATGCATGAGGGCTATCAAGAAATCGGATAGCTAGACCAGTCTATCAACTGGCAACTCAAATCAAGCCTCTATACCACACACAGCCAATCAGCCGGTGGAAATCATCGGTCCGTGATCATCGGGGCCCGTCAGCCCATCACAGATCGGCGGTAGACACTCGTATCCGGTAGTCACCACTCCGACGATAGCGTTGGACTTTTCGGACACGACGCAACAGTCGACCAGTCACAACGTGGCACCCAATCAGGTAATCAAATCAATTATCAATTCAGGCTCAAGATGTATGCAATGAATGTCATTTTCAATGCTCAATGCATACAGTTTACAATACGTGAAACAGAACAGAATTCAATCAATTCCATCATCTAAATTCACGTAAGCCACATAACAGCAAATCACAACACTGAAAAGATAGACATGTTCACGCTCAGCTGCTAAGGGGCTGCTCAATCGTACCTTTTTCTCCTTCGAATTACCTAACAGATTCCTCCTGGCTCAAATCACGCAGCAGGAAACTTCCTGGAAGCTGAAATCTGTTACAACATAGCTAATATCTTAGCTCAATCTCATCATACATGCGCTAATCCTACGGCCAGAAGTCTAAATCAATTCATACACTTCTACGCAGGCATTAACTGCTAAAAACAGGGCTCAATTCTAACAGGGATGCTCACCCAACAGCTCACGCTAGCAGAAGAACGCACGCACAGACTTTACTCAAAAGCTTCGAAGTCCAGCAGCTTCGCGTTTCCACTTCCAGCGCAATACAATCGTCTAAAAAGGGTAGCAAACAAAAGAGCTAAGCAAGGGGAATCCAGCGCCACTAAGATCTCCAAAAACAGAGGCTGGATGCGACGGGAAAACGGCGGTGGAAATATCACGGTGAACAGTAGCTCGACGAGGGTTGGAGAAGAAGATAAGAAATGGCTGGTTCAAAAATAATTCTAAGTGTCGAATCAACACTTCAATTTATAATCTCCCAAATCCAACGTCTGCTGATTATCAAAACAGCCGACAAAACTAGCAGGTAACGATCAGCAGGTACCAACTCTTTCTATTCAATAAAATCAGCAGAAGCAAACAATAATCATTCGCGAGAAAGCACTTCAAAACGACATCGCTCCAACTTATCAAGACGACGCCGTAGCAATTCTCCAGCTGACAACAGCTCTCGCAAGCAAACAACCAAGAGCTGATAACAGCTCTCTCTTCAAAACAATCTATCTGCTGGTCGCGAGAAATCACTCAAAACGACGACGCATCTACTAATCCAAACGACGTCACTTTGGTTACGTAACCATTGCTACCAACAGCTGATCTCTCCAACGAAAGGCTCAAAACGCAGCGTTTCTACTAATTCAAACGACGCCGCTTCTCTACATTCGTATTTGCGCGCCTGCTGATCAGCAGCAACCATCACGACACAATCTACTACCAGCAGCAAGGAATACGTCACGCCTACGTCATCATATCTATCGATAGCTCTCGCGACTGACTCCACGAACCATCAGCTGAACACTGTTCACAAGCGCCTCTGCTGAATCTAGTAGTCAACGCTCCAAATATGTTGACTAACACGTGTCGCTTCCTCATTCAATCTCACGCTAAACGCATCATCTGCCAGCAGCAACTTCAAATCAAACTAAAACCAGCAGATCTTCATGCGTCACGCTTACATCTCCTCTGCTGATTCCAAATCCACCAGCCGGAGCTACAGTAAGGTTGACCTGTGTTGACTCCGCTACAAATAGCGTACTGCTAACAGCTTGCATCAAAATTGCCACGATCGAAATTCCCAAAAATAAACGCAACGCTCAAAATCAGCAGGAACTTCGAAATCTACGTGATTAATTCCCAAATCAAATCAATTAATCACTAATCCA
This sequence comes from Dorcoceras hygrometricum, assembly GCA_001598015.1. Lineage (NCBI taxonomy): Eukaryota > Viridiplantae > Streptophyta > Magnoliopsida > Lamiales > Gesneriaceae > Dorcoceras > Dorcoceras hygrometricum. The sequence continues at coordinate 66,325 of KV019605.1, read as the reverse complement.
AATTCTCAATCCTCACAGGATCGATCTACACAGTTTACAAAATTGAGCATTATGATGTGAAAACAATTTTTCGGACCACCTAATCCAAAATAGCAGTTTGGCCCCTGTAAGCTTGAAGGATAGTCAAACTAGTCCAAACTTAGGGAAATTGCATTTGACCCTGTGAGACCCGAAATTTAAGAAAGATTAATTTGTTGGATTAATCGGATTTTAGGAATTCAGGTTTGTGCGTGGAACAAATCTGGTTGTCCAGCTTTCAGTTGGAAGGCTCCGTAAATAATTTTGGGTCAGATTTCATGTTTGGAAAAATTCTGGAAAGTTCATATATTTACGTGTTCAACGTTCAGATTCATGGAGAGATCTGTTGGTGCTGGGCGCTTGTATGTTTACCGCGTGTTTTGTTAGCGTGAGAGGTATTATGAGTCGTTTGGTGGCAATTCAGATGTCTCGCTAGCGTTCAGAGGAGAGATCTGATGGCGATTATATATAGAGGTCTGCCCGTGTGTTTCTTTATCAGGTGTAAAACGTTTTCGTTTAGGTAAAGTTGGAATGATGTCGTATGGGCGTAGCGCTAGTACGAGAAATATGCTCATGCTCGAGAGAGATCTGTTGAGTGTAGAGCGAGAGTGATGCGACGCCGTATCACAGGGATCTGTTAGTGATAGTGCGCTAAGAGTGCGAGAATGCCACGTGTTGGTCAGCCCCACGGAGTTGACTACTGGTGATGTAGCGCATTTGTTGAAATCTGTTTCAGTTGTGTGGGACTCCTTTCAGATGTCTCTGTTGCGACGTCGTTTTGTTTGTAATAGCAGGGCCTCTATACGCTGTCGTTTCCAGGTTCAGATGTCTCGCTTGGAGATGAAATCTGGTTGGTGCGTTAGCCTTCAGTAATAGAGAGATCTGTTGTAGCATTTCGGACAGATGTGATGACGTGTCCCGATGCCTCAGCGACGTCGTTTAGCTAATAAGTGCTGTTTAGCGCTAGGTTTCAGATTCCTCTAGCGGGTGAGAGTATTGAGCAGATGTCAATGTTTTGTGTTGACCTACTTTGCTTGGCGTTGTCAGTAGCTGGTGGGAGCGCAGAGATCTGTTTTGCTAGTACGATATCTTTTTGCTTTAATTAGCGAGACCCTCGATACGCTGTCGTTTTGTTTAGTCGTGCGTGTGTTAGCGTGAGCGTTGAGTTTTCGATACGTGAGAGTGCTTGATTCAGATTTGAGTATGTGAGCGCTAGTGTTAGTTTCAGATGTCTCGTATACGTCGTCGTTTTGAGTATTTTCGCTTGCGTTCAGTGTTAGCGCTATGAGGAATCAGTTGTGAGCGCTGAGAAAGCTGACGAGAATATGCTGGGTCCAGATGTGTTGATTTATGCGTTAGCGTAAACGGAGATCTGGATTAAGAGAACAGTAACTGGAAGCGAGGATTTAATTTCAAGTCTTGATCAGCACTTAGCCATTCTTTTCGTCCCGATATTTCCTCTGTTCTTCCCCGTTACCCTTGCAACCCTTACTGTTCACCGTAGCCTATTTCCATCGATTCTCGTCGTTTTCCGCCGCCTTTTGGAATGATTTTGGTGGCGCTGAACTTCCCTTGTTTAGCTCTTTCAATTGCTATCTTTTTTTAGGCTGTGGAACGACTTGAGGAAGAAAGCACGAAGTTGCTGTTCGTTCAAAGATTTCTTAGAAATCTGATCCGTTTGTTCTTCCGCTAGTTTCCGAGCTTCAGGGTAAGCGTCGAGGATTTAATTTCAAGTCTTGATCAGCACTTAGCCATTCTTTTCGTCCCGATATTTCCTCTGTTCTTCCCCGTTACCCTTGCAACCCTTACTGTTCACCGTAGCCTATTTCCATCGATTCTCGTCGTTTTCCGCCGCCTTTTGGAATGATTTTGGTGGCGCTGAACTTCCCTTGTTTAGCTCTTTCAATTGCTATCTTTTTTTAGGCTGTGGAACGACTTGAGGAAGAAAGCACGAAGTTGCTGTTCGTTCAAAGATTTCTTAGAAATCTGATCCGTTTGTTCTTCCGCTAGTTTCGAGCTTCAGGGTAAGCGTTCTTCTCGTTTTGAGCTTTGTTTGAGAGTTGAGTAGCACTCTGTCGGTTTTGGTAGCTGAGTTATGCTACTGGACCTTAGAAACTTAGCTGTTGAGTTCGAATTGAGCTGAATTATTAGACACCTTGTACAGATTTCAGCTTCTTGAAGTCTTCTGACGTGAGCGCCGAAGCCAGGAGAAAGCTGGTTGTGTTGGTTGTGTTCGGCTGTGCTTGGAGAAATTTGTTTAGGTATTTGAGCCGCTGGAGGTACGAATTGAGCTTATAATTCAGCTTTGAGATTGGCAGGAGAATGTATTATGTGTGTTGTATAGCTGTTCCGAGTGTTTGTGTAGAGGCAAGCTGTGTATATTATGCATGTCTATTGGCTGAATTATCTGGTGTATGACCTGCTAATTTGGTTATCTGTTGAGTTGCTATGCATGCGATTATTTGAATGCCTTTGTTGTGTATTTACTGGCATTGCATGTACATGCATCACGCTGAGCATGATACTGCATCTGCATAGCATATTGAGCCATTGAATCCTTTGATAACCATGATATGTTGCTCTGATGGAGCTCTTCTCTCGTGGTGCGGTGCGGTGTTGCATAACCACGATTGAGTGCATCTGGAGGGTGCGGTGAGCCGTTCTCATAGCCCTCAGTTGCAGTGACCTGGATAGAGGTTGGCGGGTGGTTGGTCCACTTGCAATTCCATGCGACCTGGCGGGTGGCTCCCGCACAGGTGCGGCGATGAGCCACTCTATTTTCCATTGGGTGCGATCAGGTAGCTTCCGTGACTCGGTGATGTGTCACAGTTGCTGTTTACCGTTCGTATGGCCTTCCGATTGTTACCGATGTTCTTTGTAACGCTCATGCATTTGCACGACATAATACATTGCATGCTGTATTTGATTGATGTTTTATGTAGCTCTTCGTACTGGAGTTTGACCCCATGTCCCTCTGGGACTGGTTGTTTGTTTGCCTGCTTGTTGTTCAGGTCTTCCAGATTATTCCGCTGGTCTTGGAGTTAACCCATCTGGAGGTGCCCCAGAAGGTGTGTAGAGTGTCCCAGTTAGCGTATAGCATATATGTATCAGTTCTATTAGCCGGGGTGTGTCCTGTGCTTTGTGTATTCAGTTGTATTAGTTGACTGATACTTGTTTAATGCTGTACTCTTGTATTATGGCTTTTAGCGTTGTGTATTTTTATCAACTGGAATATTTTGAGGTATCGTGGTATTTTAAAATTATGTTTTCTTCGTCAGGCCAAAAGAGAAAAATTTTTAGCCATTTTTTAAAGCGCTTCCGCTATGTTTTACGTGATTTTAACTCTGTATTGTGCACGAGGCCTGACATTTTTGGTATCCGAGCTTAAATTGGGATAAGATCGATTTCCTTGATCACATGTGAGTCTAGGCACAGTAGAGGTAAAGCTAGTAGGCAAGTGGTGGTCGATTCGAGGACTCTGGTTAGTGCTGATAGAGAGGATGCCTCTCAACCGAGTGTTCCTTTGGGATATAGTGAGAGTCAGTCTTCAGCCTTTCACTCTCTTGCTAGTGCTGTCAACAGAGCGGTTGACTTGATGGAAAGCCTTGTAGTTGGACAGACTCGAGTTCAACAGTCATCAGGACAAAGCGTGGACCATGTGTTGTCTGGAACGTCGTCCTCCCAGACTTCTGTGGTCAGTGTGGGGGTAAGAATCGAGCTTCTCAATGCGTTGGAGTGCGAGGCGCTTGCAAAAATTGTGGTCAGGTTGGGCATTTTGCTAGTGTCCTACTTTGGGACAGCAAGATTTGACTAGAAGTTCTTCGAGGCGACCGTACCGTCCTTTTCAGTCCCAGCGATCAGGATTTCAGCCTCCAGAGACATCTAGTGTTAGAGAGCTTTCTCTATTAGAGCAATCGGGACTTCAGCCAACTCAGTTGGATGCGACAACTGTAGAGCGAGATGATGTCTGGACCGGAGAAGGTTGTACATGTAGTTGTTCTTTGCTTGTTAACTCTGTGTGAGTTTAGTTTGACGCGTAGACATCGCACTAGTTTATGATTGTACTTGTTGTTTTGGTGGTGCGCGAGGGTTGTTTCCGCCCCATCTTGTTGTGTAATGCCGTGTCTTTGATACTTCTGCCAGTGTAGAAGTTATCGTTCCGCGAGCGATGCTGAGTTAGGTTGTAAGCAAGTTCTGGTAGGGAAGTTGTTTTTTTTGGGAGTGTTTAGATTCCCGTTGTTGAGAGGATAGTTGCTACTTGTTTGGGATGCGATATCCGAACTATAGTTTTGGGTTGGTGATCTCCCTTGTTCCATGATTTCTTCCCTGTTGTGTTTCAGTTGAGATTCTCCTGCTTTCCTTGTAATCTTTAGTACTGTGCGTATCCTCTTTGATTTCTTTCGTCCGGACAGTATAATTGCGGTATTTTGAACTCCATTGGCTTTCTGCTGGTTGTGTCCCCAGCTGTGGAGTTGATTCCCGAGCCCCATGTTTTCTAGCTGATGAGTGCGCCTGAGAGGTTTGGGCCTCCGGCTGTTGAGTTGTTGCGGAGGGCTTCGTTTCTCCAGCTGAGGATTTTCTCTGTTGTTATATCCCCAACTGTTGAGTTCTGTCTCTTGTGTCTCTAGCTGTTGAGTTTTCTTAATGAGTTCCATTGACCCCTGTGCAATTGTTGCTTTGAACTCAGTTGGTCCTTACTGATGTAGTCTCAGGAAGTTGAGATGTTTTGCGAGTTGCGTGCATCCAGCTGTTGAACTCCAATTCGCATAACCGTGTCTTGTTTTATCTTGTTCAGTTCAGCTGTTGTAGCCGTGCTTTGTTGTTGCTATTTGTTCCTTACCAGGATGCGAGGGCGAGCGGCGATACCGCACTCTCTTCTCCCTGCTGGGATTTGTTTGTGCGTGCATCCAGCTGTTGAACTCCAATTCGCATAACCGTGTCTTGTTTTATCTTGTTCAGTTCAGCTGTTGTAGCCGTGCTTTGTTGTTGCTATTTGTTCCTTACCAGGATGCGAGGGCGAGCGGCGATACCGCACTCTCTTCTCCCTGCTGGGATTTGTTTGCCACCATGCTCCGAGTGGTTAATTACCACAGTTCATGGTTTGGGCAATGGCAGGTTGAGCTGTTTGATGCATCCGATAATCGTGTGTAGTGTAATGATGAGTGGGTGACTCTCTTATACTCACACACCGTGGCTACATCTGTTTGTTGATCTTTGCTTTCGATTGTTGATCAGCCTTGAGTTGTTGAGCTCCTGTGGACTCCCTATTTCGGTTGTAGTCCCTTCCATTGTATTCTGCGAGGCATAGGTGTTTTCCGATTATTGGAGACCTTGCTAGATGAGATGCCCCACCTTTGTCTTGGCGCTGGAGGTTGTTGTGGTTACCTTGGAATTCTGGCGTGCATTTTAAGGTGGAGAGCGATTAGCGAGTTCTGTCTTCACTCAGTTCGGCTTGTTTGCGTGATATTGCTTTTGGCTGGAGCTAGTTAAAGATTTCAGATGTGAGTTTAGCGTCTGCCTGTGCGAGAGAAGCTCGCTACTGATGATTTGTTGGAAGGCTCATCCAGCAATGCTAGTAGCGGTGAGCATCTCAAGATGCTTTCGAGTATTTGGTAGTCTTGTAGAGCTTCCTTGTTGGTTCCGAGTGCCAGTTTAGCGCGGGTAGTAAAAGTATGACTGTTGGATTGTCTATATCAGCCCATTTTGTCCTTGTGCTAAGGCTTATGCTAGGAAACTAGCAAAAGGATTTTGTGGCGATTCTGCAGCAAGATCGCATAATCTTCTGGTATCTGTAGTGGCTGATAGGTACTCTAAGCTTTTTATTCAAGAGTTGGAAGAGTCTTTGGATGTATTGGGTCTTCAGGAACTGTGAGTTTATTGTTTTTCCCTGATCATATGCTTAATTTGAGAGACCATACCAAGGATTGGTAGAGTTTCTGGTGTGGAATTCGTTGCCAAGAGAGGTTTGGTATAACCTTCTTTGGGATTTTGTACTGCGGGAAGTACAAATCTTGCTTAGCGATTAGAAGAAATGTGAAGGATTTAGTGGTTTTCATCAGAGGTTGAGCAGTAGGTGGTTGACTAAAGAGATCTGGTTCCTTTGAGGACGGTGGGTGAGCGTGACCTGTAACCAGATTGTGCTTGTTAAGTATGGACTTTTGAACCTCTGCTTGTGAACCCTGTGTTTCTTGCGAAATTATCCTTCTTAGATCTTGCTGGATTGAGAATTAAAGGTAGGTCCGCTCTTAGATTCATCAGGTTGTTTGAATGTTTTGGGGTAAATTGGATCTTTGGTGTGCGATTTGCGAGTACCGGCTGTGTTGTTATGGACACGTAGTGTGTTTTATGTGTTCAAGCCGAGGAAATTGCGAATCAGATCCTTATTTTGTGTTGAATACTGATGGAATGAGCGGGATTAGACCCTCAATTTGACTGTTTTGGGAAGGGATATTTGAGAGACCGAATCCGAGATGAGTGGAGCGTGTCCTCATCTATTTTGGAACAGCCTTTCATTCTTGTGTTTTGTTTCCTTCATATTCGAGTTTTGTTCCTACCCAGTTGGTAACTGGTTGTTCTTTGTGTCGATCCCTTCTTGACATTGCACATTGTAACTTGGCCTTTGATTATTAGCTGATTTAGGCATGGCAGTGTAGTTGCAATAAGCTTCGTGTTATGTTGGATCTTTTGGAGATCGTAGCAAAGTTTGTTTCTGTTTTAAGTTGGCAATGCCATTATGAATTCTTCTCCTTGCATGGTGTGCTTCTGTTGAGGAAGTGAACCAGACCATTCGTTTATGCTATGAGTTGTTGAGGTGAAGTTAGAGCGAATGTTAGGCCATGTCGAGTGGCTTTTGCAGATTTGATTTCTAGGATTTCTGTAGTTATCTGCTCATTGCTATTTCTTAGTGGTTGATCGTTTGTAGAGGTGCTCCTAGTTATCTTGAACTCTCGATTAGTAGCCTCTTGGTTGAGAGTTAGAATGCTTTTGATTGTTCTGCGTGTTGTTTAACTTTCCAGTGTTGGCTATGTCGAGGGTGGTTTTGTTTTTCCGGAGTTTTTGTTTGACTTCGAGGACGAAATCTTTTAAGGTGGAGAGGAATGTGAGACCCGAAATTTAAGAAAGATTAATTTGTTGGATTAATCGGATTTTAGGAATTCAGGTTTGTGCGTGGAACAAATCTGGTTGTACAGCTTTCAGTTGGAAGGCTCCGTAAATAATTTTGGGTCAGATTTCATGTTTGGAACAATTCTGGAAAGTTCATATATTTTCGTGTTCAGCGTTCAGATTCGTGGAGAGATCTATTGGTGCTGGGCGCTTGGATTTTTACCACGTGTTTTGTAAGCGTGAGAGGTATTACGAGTCGTTTGGTGGCAAGTGAGATGTCTCGCTAGCGTTCAGAGGAGAGATCTGATGGAGATTATATACAGAGGTCTGCCCGTGTGTTTCTTTATCGGGTGTAAAACGTTGTCGTTTAGGTATATTTGGAACGGTGTCGTATGGGCATAGCGCTAGTACGAGAGATCTGCTCATGCGCGAGAGAGATCTGTTGAGTGTAGCGCGAGAGTGATGCGACGCCGTATCACAGGGATCTGTTAGCGATAGTGCGCTAAGAGTGAGATAATGCCACGTGTTGGTCAGCCCCACGGAGTTGACTGCTGGTGATGTAGCGCATTTGTTGAAATCTGTTTCAGGTGTGTGGGACTCCTTTCAGATGTCTCTGTTGCGACTTCGTTTTGTTTGTAATAGCGGGAGTGAGATAATGCCACGTGTTGGTCAGCCCCACGGAGTTGACTGCTGGTGATGTAGCGCATTTGTTGAAATCTGTTTCAGGTGTGTGGGACTCCTTTCAGATGTCTCTGTTGCGACTTCGTTTTGTTTGTAATAGCGGGAGCCTCTATACGCTGTCGTTTCCAGGTTCGGATGCCTCGCTTAAAGATGAAATCTGGTTGGTGCGTTAGCCTTCAGTAATAGAGAGATCTGTTGTAGCGTTTCGGACAGATGTGATGACGTGTCCCGATGCCTCAGCGACGCCGTTTAGCTAATAAGCGTTGTTTAGTGCTAGGTTTCAGATTCCTCTAGCGGGTGAGAGTATTGAGCAGATGTCAACGTTTTGCGTTGACCGACTTTGCTTGGCGTTGTCAGTAGCTGGTGCGAGCGCAGAGATCTGTTTCGCTAGTACGATATCGTTTTGCTTCAATTAGCGAGACCCTCGATACGCTGTCGTTTGGTTTAGTCGTGCGCGCGTTAGCGTGAGCGCTGGGTTTTCGATACGTGAGAGTGCTTGATTCAGATTTGAGTATGTGAGCGCTAGTGTTAGTTTCAGATGTCTCGTATACGTCGCCGTTTTGAGTATTTTCGCTTGCGTTCAGTGTTAGCGCTATGAGGAATCATATGTGAGCGCTGAGAAAGCTGACGAGAATAACGCTGGGTCCAGATGTGTGGATTTATGCGTTAGCGTAAACGGAGATCTGGATTAAGAAAACAGTAACTGGAAGCGAGGATTTAATTTCAAGTGTTGATCAGCACTTAGCATTCTTTTCGTCCCGATATTTCCTTTGTTCTTCCCCGTTACCCTTGCAACCCTTACTGTTCACCGTAGCCTATTTCCGTCGATTCAACGACTTGAGTAAGAAAGAGCGAAGTTGCTGTTCCTTCAAAGATTTCTGAGAAATCTGATCCGTTTGTTCTTTCGCTAGTTTCGAGCTTCGGGGTAAGCGTTCTTCTCGTTTTGAGTTTGTTTGAGAGTTGAGTAGCGCTCTGTCGGTTTTGGTAGCTGAGTTATGCTACTGGACCTTAGAAACTTAGCTGTTGAGTTCGAATTGAGCTGAATTATTAGATACCTTGTACAGATTTCAGCTTCTTGAAGTCTTCTGACGTGAGCGCCGAAGCCAGGAGAAAGCTGGTTGTGTTGGTTGTGTTCGGCTGTGCTTGGAGAAATTTTTTTAGGTATTTGAGCCGCTGAAGGTACGAATTGAGCTTATAATTCAGCTTTGAGATAGGCATGAGAATGTATTATGTGTGTTGTATAGCTGTGCCGAGTGTTTGTGTAGAGGCAAGATGTGTATATTATGCATGTCTATTGGCTGAATTATCTGGTGTATGACCTGCTGATTTGGTTATCTGTTGAGTTGCTATGCATGCGATTATTTGAATGCCTTTGTTGTGTGTTTACTGGCATTGCATGTATATGCATCACGCTGAGCATGATACTTCATCTGCATAGCATATTGAGCCATTGAATCCTTTGATAACCATGATATGTTGCTCTGATGGATCTCTTCTCTTGCATAACCACGATTGAGTGCATCTGGAGGGTGCGGTGAGCCGTTCTCATAGCCCTCAGTTGCAGTGACCTGGATAGAGGTTGGAGGGTGGTTGGTCCACTTGCAATTCCGTGCGACCTGGAGGGTGGCTCCCGCGCAGGTGCGGCGATGAGCCACTCTATTTTCCACTGGGTGCGATCGGGTAGCTTCCGAGACTCGGTGATGTGTCACAGTTGCTGTTTAACATTCGTTTGGCCTTCCGGTTGTTACCGATGTTCTTTGTACCGCTCATGCATTTGCACGACATAATACATTGCATGCTGTATTTGATTGCTGTTTTATGTAGCTCTTAGTACTGGGGTTTGACCCAGATTATTCCGCTGGTCTTGGAGTTTACCCAGCTGGAGGTGCCCCAGGAGGTGTGTAGAGTGTCCCAGTTAGCGTATAGCATATATGTATCGGTTCTATTAGACGGGGTGTGTCCTGTGCTTTGTGTATTCAGTTGTATTAGTTGACAGATACTTGTTTAATGTTGTACTGTTTTATGGCTTTTAGCGTTGTGTATTTTTATCAACTGGGATATTTTGAGGTATCGTGGTATTTTCAAATTATGTTTTCTTTGTCAGGCCAAAAACGGAAAAATTTTAGCCACTTTTTAAAGCGCTTCCGCTATGTTTTACGTGATTTTAACTCTGTATTGTGCACGAGGCCTGACAGACCCTATTTAATTTTAGGAAGTCGCACTTCCATCCTTCCTCCTTCTATACTCAACAAATTGAGCTTAATTTCCGCATGGGAATTGAGAAACCAGTACTTGTGTGACCCTCAATGGTTCAGGGATACAGCTAGCCGTGGGCTCACAACATTTGTGACTCCGAAACCATATTTTTGGAGTAACCCATCGGATCATGGTAAAGCGTCTAGCAACATCACACCCATGATCCTCTAGGTATCAATGATAGTGCCTACAAGAACCAGTCGGTCATGGTTAGCGTACAGTACGGTCCTTTCAACACAAATATCCCGATCAGATCAAAGGTCATTGGTAAATCGAGAGTCGTTAGAGATCCAACAACCATGCATACATCTTGGAGATCAAATAGTGACATCGCATGTGTTACTAGGAAAACCCATTTACCTAAAACACATCTAGTACTCTCGCCAGAGATTTGTCACACTATTATCTCCTCAGATAGCATAGGATATCCACGCACAATGGCGAGCGGTGAATCCTCGACAACGAAGCATCGACTCCTACATGCATCGGGACCTCATCCAACCCCGCCACCTGATGGCCCCAACTGAGTCGGTAAACGGGTCAAAGTGAGGCACCTATCATGTAGAGTCTCAATGACGTTTTGAATAATAAGAGCTAATCTGTACAACCAATACCTCAGACTTAATCCACTCGACAAATGATAACCACTTGGAAAGTTCGAACGAGGGTAGTTCGATAGATCACCAGGTCACTATCCATCTGCATGCTCAGAACATCACAATGTTCCCTACCAATGAAACGTGGTACTTCACATCACAGATGCTAGTCTCAAACTCGGACAGCCTTATCCTCATTTTTACGGCCCAATCGACTAGAAAAGAGTTTAGAATACACAGTGACTATTAGATGTGTTTCATGATAGCCATCATATCCACTATCACATCTAACATAAACTATGGTGCATTCCAGGTCTTTATCCAACACAATTGTTAACATTATAAAATAATAAAGATAAATAATGCCATAAAAGAATACGAATTTCATAAATAAAGATCGTTTTACATAGAGTCAACAAGAACCCAAATGCCACAAGTTGGCTAGTTGTTCCAGGTCTTTATCCAACACAATTTTTAACATTATAAAATAATGACGATAAAGAATGCCATAAAAGAATACGAATTTTATAAATAAAGATTGTTTTACATAGAGTCAACAAGAACCCAAATGCCACAAGTTGGCTAGTTGGGCACATACTCTAACAAGTTCCTGCAAGAACCAGTCGTTCATGGTTAGCGTACAGTATGGTCCTTTCAACTCAAATATCCCGTTCAGATCAACGACCATTG
>KV019605.1:1742-12084 GCA_001598015.1 Dorcoceras hygrometricum | reverse complement strand
TGAGGGGATAATAGTGTATAAATCTCTGGCCATAGTACTAGAAGTGTTTTAGGTAAATGTGTTTACCTAGTTACACTCGCGATGTCACTATTCGATCTCCAAGATGTATGCATAGCTATCGGATCTATAGAGACTCTCGATTTACCAATGGTCGTTGATCTGATCGAGATATATGGATTGAAAGGACCATACTGTACGCTAACCACGACCAACTGGTTCTTGCAGTCACTATCAGTGATACCTAGGGGATCATGGGGCGATGTTTCTAGACGCTTTTACCGTGATCCGTTGGGCAAGTCCGGAATTGTGATTCCGGAGCCACAATGGTTGTGGGCCCACGGCTAGCTGTATCCCTGAACCATTGAGGGTCACACAAGTGCTGGATTCGAGATTCCCGCACGGATACTCAGCTCAATGTGTTGAGCATACGAAGAGGATTTTGGGAGTGCGACTTCCTAAAAGTCCAACAGAGGTCAAATCGTGATTTGCCGATGTTGAGGGGCAAAACGGTCATTTTGCACTGGGGTTCTGAAAAATGGTTTTTCAGATCATAGTATTCAGTTTTGGAAACTGAGTCGATCGGTCCGATCTGATCGGCGATCGGAGTTACGATGAAGTCTCGGTGATGGGGATGAACTGAATGTTTATCCGTTGGACCCGGGCCCGTTGGGCCGGTCCAAGTCCACCACTTAGTCTATTTAATATAGACTTGATTAGACTTAATAACATACTTGATACACAACACTAAACCCTAAACCTAGAGCTTAGTGTGCCGCCCCCTTCTCCTCTCCAAAAAGCCGCCGCCGCCGCCCGCCGTGCGCCGCCGCCGCCTCTCTTCGCCGGAAAATCGTTTCCGGCCAATCTTGACGAGGAGAATCCATCCGCGCCGATCTCGTCAGGCCTTCTAGTGCAGGCTGACGAAGGAATCCCGTCTCTGGTCGTGGACCTGATTGACGATATCTACCGCCGCCTACCGTGAAGTGCCGTTTTCTTTACGAAACCGGTCGGAGCCAGGCATGAGTTGCCAGCAAGGTAGCAATCCTAAAATCCCTATGGTTGTTTTTATTTTATCGTATTGATCGTCTCCCAGCCATTGTTTTCTACTTCCGCTGCCTCGCCGGGAGGCGTGATCCGGATCCGACGTGGCTTCCCAACACTGCATGCCCTTAAGATATTTTAAAATGCGCTTAAAATCCATGTAATGAGATTGTTTTTGGTTCAGCTTAGAACCTGGCACATATACAGACAGCGAACATAATGTCCGATCTGCTTGTTGTGAGGTACAGAAGAGATCCAATCATCCCACGATACATAGTTACCTCAACGGCAGATCCAGCTTCATCTTTGTCCAATTTGATGGAGGCACTCATCGGAGTAGCTGCTGATGAACATTTATCCATCCCAAACTTCTTGAGAATTTCCTTGGTATACTTCGCTTGGTTGATGAAAATTCCATCCTCAAGCTGCTTCACTTGTAAGCCCAGGAAAAATGTCAGCTCCCCCATCATGCTCAACTCAAACTTATCCTGCATAAGCTTGGAAAATTTATCACAAAGCTTTGGATTAGTTGAGCCAAAGATAATGTCATCGACATAAATATGTACGAACAAGACATGATTTTTCTTAACAAATTTAAAAAATGTCGCCAGAACGATAAAAAATCATGAACTATTAAGAACTTGGCCAAGTATCATACCAAGCTCTAGGAGTTTGTTTCAGACCATACAAAGCTTTGTCAAGCCTATACACGAAGTCTGGTCTGGTATGATCTGCGAAGCCAGGAGGTTGTGTAACATACACTTCCTCATTCAGGATGCAGTTTAATAATGCACTCTTAACATCCATCTGATAAATTTCAAAGTTCTTGAATCCAGCATATGCAAGAAAAATGCGAATGGCTTCTAGTCTAGCTATAGGTGCAAAAGATTCTTCAAAATCTATGCCGTTGTTTTCTGTCTATAGCCTTGACCTACTAGCCTAGCCTTGTTTCAAACTATGTTCCCATTTTCATCTAATTTATTCCTAAAGACCCATTTAGTACCTATAACGTTCTGGTCATTAGGTCTGGGAACTAGATGACATACTCTGCTACGTTTGAATTGATTAAGTTCTTCTTGCATTACTTCTATCCAGCTTGGGTCTACTAAGGCCTCTTCTACCTTCTTAGGTTCTATATGCGAAATGAAAGAAGAATTATACTAGCTTATCATCTATGTGAAAACCCAGAAATTCAGCTCTCGGAAATACGGCCGAAAAATAAGACTCAGCTTTGACTAAGTCAACTTATATGTGGGGCGGTCAACATTCAACTCATATTTAGGACAGTCAACAATCAACTCAAATATGGGACAATCAACTCAGATCTGGGAGTGAACGGTCAACTCAGATCTGGGACAGTCAACTCAGCTGGTCAACAGTCGAACAGTCAACTCAGCTGGTCGACAGTGAACTCAGCTCTCAGCATGCCCAGATAGATTACGCGTACAAATCAGATTACGTTTGAAAAGCCAACAATCGTAACTGTCGATTAGGGAGATTAATGGCCAATTAAACCACCCAATTCAATACCTAAATCGTTACTCTTGTAACAGCCAGATTTAATGACCATCAATCCGTAATTTAAGGCTGTAACGATTGACCTTTGACATCCTTGTTTTAACACCTATAAATACCTTGTTGTGGCATCAGATTTCCCTCACTCATTCCAAAAATTTTCAGTAAAATACCAGTAAGCTTTCACGTTAAAACCCTGCACAAGATGTATCCCAGTACTGTACGAGTTCACCGAATTTCGTACAACAGATTTTGCCTGAGCTGAATACATTCTCTGCAACCTTGAACCACAAAAACTTCAGGAGACTGTAAGAGGGCTTTTGCTATATATATTCATTTGAAATACTATATGATTTCATGCTATAATATGTTCTGAATTATCATTTGAGCTTTCATTTCGTGTCAAGTTCATGCTATGATCTATGCTCTGTTTTAGCACTGATGTTTATGTCATAATATGGGCCTACGAAATATTCCGCACTCTGAGTGTAACTATGGCCTCGACCCCTTAGAGAAGTAAAAATTAAGGACTAATTAGTAAACCATAGAAACGAAGTGACTATCAGTGCTACTTGTTATGCTATGCTCTGTTCTGTTATATGCTCTATTCTGAATATGTATATGTATATTTTGTTATGCTCGAACGGTTCCCCCACTTGCTGAGTGTTTTCCCAAACACTCACCCCTTACTTCTCCAAACCAGATAAAGCTGAAGAACAGATTGAAGAAGAAGAACAGGAGCTGTTTTGGGGCTAGTGAAGACTTAGAATTATCTAATGTAATTTTCTCTTCCGCAACTTTGATTTCTTTTGCAATTGTAAAGACGATTACTTTGATTTTGTGAAAGACTGGTTTGAGCTATACAATGAGGCTTAATGTTTTATAATTTTATAATTGTTTAATATTGCCGATGTCATGAGTCTCGGTCTCGGGGCGTGACAATCTGGCCTCGTGTTCTGAGGGGTGCAGTAGGGTTACCAATGACAAGTTCGGGTGGAATAAGGTTGAAGCTTCATTCTGAGAGTCGATGTTTGCATCTGGTTCCCCCTGCATGCCTCCTGGATCTACTGTAATGCCACTTGTTGAATTACCACTTGTTATATTAGTATCATCAACTTGCGTCTGTGCTCCACCAGCTGGAACGTGATTTGGACCAGCTTGCGCGTGATCTGTATCAGCGTTTCTTGGACCAGTACTCACATCTGGTACACCTGTTGCTGGATAGTCCTGCACAGTGTCACTGTCAGTTAAATCAATGACTTCACTAGCTTGCGCAACTTCGCGAATAAGCTTGGAATCTATTTTGTGTCTCGTCATCACTTGATTCATCCTGATTAGTTGATTCCAGACGAGAACACAAGTCATTTAGCTTGGAAGCTGATGTTTATCTGAAACTGGTTTCATCAAACACCACGTGAGCTGATTCTTCAACAGTTAGTGTCCTAATGTTGAAGACTCTATATGCTCTGCTCATGGCTGAGTATCCTAGAACAATATCTGCAGCAGATTTGGGATCAAAAGCTTTTAGGTTTTTTTTCCCATTAAAATGGATAAAACATCTACATTCAAACACCCTGAAATAAGAAATATCAGGTTTCTTGTCATTACAGATCTCATATGGGGTTATATCATGTCGCTTATTAATCACTGACCTGTTCTGAGTATAGCAAGCTGTTTTCAGCCCAAAATTTCTTCGAAATAACCAAATCAGCAATCATAGTTGTAGCAGCTTATTTTTAAAGTATGATTTCTTCGCTTAGCTAACCCGTTTTACTGAGGTGTTCTAGCTGCAGAAAACTCGTGCTTGATTCCAATGCCAACCAGATAAGAGGATATTTTAAAATTCAAAAACTCTGTTTCTCTGTCACTCCTTATCCGATTGACATTTCAAGAGAGCTCATTTTGTAAATGTTATAAAAGCTTAATCATCTGGTCGGCAGTTTGAGATTTTAAAACAGCACCCAAGTAAATTTGGAAAAATCGTCAATGACGACAAGGGTGTACTTCATTCCCCTAAGCTGGTTACGGGTATAGGACCAAAAAGATTTATATGAAAAATATCCAGCTTTCGGGAGGTTTTTTTACTGCCTCGATTACTTTAAATGATTTCCCAGCTGACAGGCAGCGCAAATCTTGTCTTTTGAAAATTTTATCTTGGGAAAGCCATCAACTAACTCACTCTTACTCAGATTGACAATTGTTTTGAAATTCAGATGGTTCATCCGCTGATGCCATAGCCAGCTCTTGGAAGATTCAGCTACTATGAAAGTTTGTTATGTGTGCGGCTGATCTGACTAGTCTATTTTTTAGGTATTCTCTGATCTGTAACCTACTAGAACGGTCAGACCTTCCGGATTCAGAACAGTGCATGTGTGATTTTGAAATTTAACAGAATAGTTACTGTCACACAATTGACTGATACTTATCAAATTGTAGCACAAGTTCTCAAGGAAACGTTGTTGACAGTGAAATTACCATGGGTGAGTTTACCTTACTCACAGTGTTACCGTCAGAATCTTGGATCCATTGCACGATTTGATATCTTTTAACAGTTTGCATCACTAGTCATGTGCCTCACACATCCGCTATCTAGATACCAAGTTGATTGCTCCATTCTGGACACCTGTTGTTCCTGAAATCACAAATCAATGCAAAATTTGGTACCCTTTGATTCACTTGGGTCCAGGTTTGATTAGACCTTTCGGGACCCATACTTGGATAATCTTAACCACTTTACCAGTGCATGGATCAAAATATGTGTGTGTGTTTTCGAGTTGGTTGTATATGCAGTACATTTTCCATTAGATCTGGGCTTATGATATCTGGGCCTGTACTGCCTGTCTTTCGTAGAAGTTTTCAAGAACTGGCCTTGATTCTTACCACCATATTTGGGTTTACCCCTCATCTGTTCAACTCTTTTCCTAAGCCAGCTTTCACGAGGCTTCTCAGGAGCAGTATACCCAAGCCCGCAAAATATACCATTCCAGATCGGAGGCTTAGCTGCTATCTTTGTTTCACCAGATTGTGCCTCTATAGGTTTCCCCCTAGATCTTACGAAGTTCATGGTTTGGAACTTTGTCCTATCTAGTTGTGGGATACAACTGATCTTCGCGGTACTGCTGTCATTGCTACCATAGCCCAATCCAGATCTGTCACCGGATCACTTCATAGCTCCATGCAGTTTATCTAACGA
The DNA here is from genome assembly GCA_001598015.1 of Dorcoceras hygrometricum. NCBI lineage: Eukaryota > Viridiplantae > Streptophyta > Magnoliopsida > Lamiales > Gesneriaceae > Dorcoceras > Dorcoceras hygrometricum. The sequence goes on along the minus strand of KV019605.1, from coordinate 6,338 downwards.
AATTCCTCATTCTCAGTAGACAGCTTACTTAGAGCAGCTTGCATATCACTTGAGCTAACCAGCTCAGCTTTATTTGCACAGCTCTCTTTTTTTGCTTTCACTTCCTCGAATGATTGAGATAGATTTTTGTACTCTTGGACCATGTAATTTTGTGCGTGACTAGGTCCTCTCGTGTAAATTCAAGGTTGGAAAAATCAAATACCTCCTCAATGTCATCAGCCATTAGACACTGTACTTCATCCTGACTGCCACTGGATGAGGATGTTTCTGAGCTGGATTCCTCTGAATCTGAATCCGACCATGAAATCTTGTTTTCTTCGGCAAACATTTCCTTCTCAGTTCTCCTATTCAGGTGAAACTTCTTCTCTTTCTTCTCCTTGCTGGCACTAAGATCTGGTTGCTTCTTGGCATCCAATTGTGGCTTCCTGCAATCAGTAATGTAGTGACCAGGCCTGCCACAATTATAGAATTTATCGTCAGATTAAAATACTTTTTAATTGAATCGAAAGAAGAGGGTTTAGAGTAGTTTTACACATAAATTTCCCAAACTTCTTTATGAAGAGGGACATTGCATCGCTGCTGATCTCCTCAGCTGATTTGCTAGTAGAGCAATGTTCTGGAGTCACTGTTGCAAGAGCTCTGGTTGGTTGGGAAGTTGAAGGTTCAGATTCTGCTCTTGTTTCCAGCTCAAATTTGTAGGCCTTTAGGTTGGCGAAGAAGTCATGTAGCTCCAACTTGTTCAAGTCCTTGGATTCTTGCATGGCCGTGGTTTTGACATCACATTTGGGCAGTGCTCTCATGAATTTCAGGGCTAGCTCCCTGTTGCTGTATTGTTTCCCCAATCTGGTCAGCTCAATCACCAGTGAGCTGAACCGTTCATCGAATTATGACATGGTCTCCTCAAGCTTCATTTTTATCAACTCGAACTTTTGCAGGGCCAAGGTTAACTTGTTCTCTTTGGTTTCTTCGTTGCCCTCACATATCTGGGTCAGCTTCTCCCAGATCTCCTTAGCTGTTGTGCAAGTCTGGATCTTGCTAAACATATTGTTGTCTAGCGTCTTGTACAGGATTTCATTAGCAACATTTTCTAGATTTGCCTTATTTTGGTCCTTGGATGTCCATTCCATCCTTGTCTTATTTGTCCACTGAGGCGCACCATCTGATATAAATATTCTTGTGTTCGGCTTCATGATCTTGTTGGGGCCATCAGTTATCACAAACCACATATCATCATCTTGTGTGGCCAATTGAGCTTGCATCCGGATCTTCCAGACGTCATACTCCTCCTTTGAGAACATAGGAATCTTATTGTGAGATATCGACATATTTGATGAATATAAATAAACAAGCTGTTCAACCACTGAGATTCTGAGTTTTGATACCACTTATTAGGATCGGAAAACTTGCTCGAGAGTTCAGAGGGGGGGGGGGTGAATGAACTACATCCGGATCTTCCAGACGTCATACTCCTCCTTTGAGAACATAGGAATCTTATTGTGAGATATCGACATATTTGATGAATATAAATAAACAAGCTGTTCAACCACTGAGATTCTGAGTTTTGATACCACTTATTAGGATCGGAAAACTTGCTCGAGAGTTCAGAGGGGGGGGGGTGAATGAACTACTTTGCTAATTTTTTCTCAAAAATTGATTCAAAACTATTTTACAGCTCGTAGTAACCTCTAAGCCGAGTTACCAGCTTGGAGGGTTCTCAGTGATATGCTATTGTCTTGGGTAACAAAACGATTATGCGGAAAAGAACCCAATTCAACAGGGAATAGTTAACAGATGCGTAAATGTAAAGGATATAGTCAAGATATTTGTTTCTGGAAGTTCGATATTGAATATCCTACGTCTCCCCTTCTTCCTCAATAGGAAGGATATCCATTAGAAGATTTGATTTATACAACGCTTTGTACGAACCCGATCCGACAGCTAGCAGCTGCAAGAACTCCTAGCACTCAATCTACAAACACAGACCCCCAATCTGGTTTAAAAAACAAAGAACACAGCTCTAAGCTGTTTTGGCTAATCTAGACCTCAACACTCTGTTTATGATTTTACAAAGAAATCTCGATACTACAGAGTGTGTACAATTGTTTTGTGACACAAAGAACTGATAAAATAATCTGTGAGTGTGTGTCACTAGTTGTGAGCTGGTTCAATGAAATGAACTCTGCTTTTGCTCTTGAAAGATTGTAAGTTCGTTGTTGTAGCGAGGATTGGAGAAAGTTGTATTGAAATTCGTAGATCGTAACTACTTCACAACTGAAATTTTCTTCAATTTATATCCTTTGGACACAACGGTAATAAATGTTACCAGTAGACACGTCGTGTACATACATAGTGAAATATCTGGGGAATCTTAAATGCTTGTACTATTCTCGTACATCTTCATTTAATATGTTTCCTCTTTTAGCATACTTGTCAGGCCCGGTGCGCTAAATACAGATTAATTACTCAGTTAATCACAATTATACGGAAGCATTAAAAATAAGGCTAAAAATTTTCGTTTTGGGCCTGATCCAAATATCGTTCAAACTAAGTTCATAATCAAAATACGGATTTAAACTCATAAATCCAACACAGGCAATAAGTAACAAAATACAGATCCCCTCAGATCCCACAAATACTAAAGGCGCAGGACATCTCCTGGCTCAATATATCAATACATATAACTGGGACTCAGAACGGGGATCTATCAGCTGACGCTCCACTCTGACCAGCTGGATTACCTGAAGAACCTGCAAAGGCCATCACAGACCAAAGCAGCCCAAAAACAGGGAAAATAAACGAGGTCAAACCTCATACGAAGAGCACTCATAAAACAGCAATTCATAAACATGCAATATTTCACTCATAAAACAACAACTCAGCTGGCAATCAAATCTCAACTGAGCCTCAACCACCACGCACAGCCAATCATCTGGTGGAAATCATCAATCCGTGATCTTCAGGTCCATCGACCATCACAGCTGAGTGGTCTTCAGGCACGAAGACTCAGTCGGCCACCACCTCGATGATAGCATTGGACCTTTCAGGCACGACAACTCAGTCGGCCGATCACAACGCTAGCTCGACTCGGGTCATCAATCGAATACCAGGCTCAATATGTATGCGTGAATGCCAGTCAATATCAGATCATAACATACATAATTCATACGTAACACAGAAAAGATAATTCACTTAACAGCCATATCAAATCTGTTCACGTAATCACTCGTTCACAGCATTCAGATCACACTAGAAGCTTGCGACTGGATAGCTTGCGTCTGGTAGTTGCGTCTGGTAGTTGTGACTGTATTGTGTGTCTGGTTGTTGTGGGAATCATGAGTGCCAGTCGTAAGTTTTCTACTGTTCAAGACGACTGGATTGGTGAGCAGCAGTCGAGAGATTTGAGATGTATATTTATAGAGGTGTTGATCGACACTTAGAATAATTAAGAGCCAGATATTTCTTATCTTCTTTCTCAAGCCCTCGTAGAGCTACTGTTCACCCGAGGCTTTTTTCCCTAGCTTTCCGTCGTTCTCCGTCGAAGATTTGAGTGATTTTGGTGGCGCTGGGTTCCTTGTGAACTTCTCTTTCGATTGCTACCCATTTGAAGCTGCAGAACGACCTTGGAGAATATCGCGAAAGCTGCTGGTTTCTGGTCGTGAGTGCTGTCGTGCCCTGTTTGGAATCGTGAGGTAGAATTTGTGGATTCGAGGTACGAATTGAGCAGCACTTACAGCTTGAGCGTGAACATGACTAATTCGATGTTGTGGAATGTGTAATGCTGCTGCTGTTATGTGTCTTCGTGATACAGTCATGAATTGATTTAATTGCTGTTTTGTTTTCACGTAATATGATTTGTATGCTTTGATATTGAATGGCATACATGCATACATATTGGGCCTTGACAGATTTGATTGATGACCCAAGCCACGTTGGAGCTGGCCAACAGATGTGTTGTGCACCAGTCCAACGCTATCATCGGAGTGGTGTTGCCAGACTTGATAGGCTGCCACTGAGCTGTGAGGACCGACGGGTCCCGATAAATCACGGACCGATGATTTTCCGGTTGATAGACCGTGGTGTAGAGGCGACATGATTTGAATTGACGATTGATTCCTTGGACAGCCACATGCATTTCATAGCACTGATTGTTAGTATGTTGCATGCGTAGCTGTTTGATAGCTCTTCGTACTGAGGCTTGACCTCGTATATGTTTTCCTGCTTTTGTTTTGGTTTGGGCCTGCGTTGCCCAATTGCAGGTGCTTCAGGTAACCAAGCTGGACCGAGTAGAAATTCAGCTGGTCGATCTCCGCGTTCTTGAGTCCCAGTTATATATATATATATGATATGTATTGAGCCGGGGGATGCCCCGTGTTATCATGTATTGGGGATTGTGTTTTATTTATGATATGATACTGTTTGTTGTTACCTGTTTTATGAGTTTGAGTCAACTCATTTTTGAGTATTGAATATTTTAATGTATGATTTGAAGTTCAGGCCATTGTCTAAAAAAAAAAAAAATTTTTAAGCCCTGATTTTAAGCCTCCGTGATTATGCGCGTATTATGTGTTAATTGTTAGTAATTAGCACGGGGCCTGA